>APFE031170048.1:0-23346 GCA_000404065.3 Pinus taeda
GAAACTAATAGACATATTAATGATTATGCAAAAAAAAACATCGTTTCTAGAATCCTATCGACCACTAAGGAAGTACACCATCAACAAAAAATTGTTCTCGTGGACTTATTACCTCTACGTCTTTTTTATTTTGATATATATATCTAATCAAATATATTGAGAGAGCATTGAAAATAAATAAATAAACCACAAAAAATTTAAAAGATAATGACAAGTAAATTAAATATATATATTTTAACATAAACAATTTTTTTTTTAAAAACATGACCCAAAAAATACATTATAAAAAAATCTATAAAAAGCAAATAATAATCAACATAAAAAATGCATAAAATAAACAAAAAAAATAATAATAAAAGGAAAATAAGTTAAAAAAAAACATACTTTAAGAAAATATTTTAAAATTTGAGCCCAGGAAAAAACATAAAAAAACTCAATAATAAATAATTGATGAGATAAAAAAAAATCTTTACAAATAAATATGGAAAAAAAATTTAAACAATAAACTTATAAAAACACATTATAAAAATGAAAAATAATAATAAAAAAGGACAAAAAATACCAAATATAAAAAATAATAAGAAAGAAACAAATTTAACTGTAAAATAAAAAATTTTTAAACCAAAAAATGTATAGATATATAATATATATATATATGGGAAAAAAACACACATAATTTATATAACATATATATGGAAAAAAACACACATAATTTAAAGAAAACAAATAACAAAAAAAACATTAAAAAACATTTTTTAAGTTAAAAAAGTAAATAAAAAAAACCCATATTAAAAAAAACTAATTAAAATCAAAATTTTAAAATATTACATCGTAGACTTTTGTGATGCATAGTGATAAAGAGATTTTGTTTCGGATTAGTCACATCATTATGTTTTGGTCGACGTTTCAAACCAACTAATATGGTTCATCCTCATGACAAAGGTGAAAAAACTAGTCTTCCCAATTGTTTAAATAGCAGAGATGCGTCCTGGCCCAAAATTAGCTGTTATGAGAAGGTTGTTATTAGGAATTATTTAATGGGATATAATATTAATTTATTTTTCTAATTTATTATTTATTTTCATTTTAATGTTATTATGAAATAAAATTAATAGATAAAAGTAATATTTAATTTATTATCTATTTTCATTATCAATGTTATAATGTAATTAATTGAAATAGAATAAAGAATGTTTGAAAATAGGTTAGAGTTATATTTTTTTTGTAAGCTTGGTGGATCCTTTCTATTAATTTTTGTTAATGAGGTAGATTACATCCACATAACCATGAGTTAGGTGGCCTCAACCTGCCTAGTGGGAAACCATGTCTGTTGGCCACCTATCTGCAAAATAAGTCATCCATAAACATAAAATTTTGAGAATGTCTAGCCATGCAATGTACACCTTAGTGTCTTTGTTCTTCCTATGTACTAGATAACTGTAAACGTAACTGTAAATACATCTATATCTATGTAAAATAATTCAAAAAATAGCTACAGTTTGATGTCACTAATCATCATCGCTTGAGTCAACTAGAGCAGGATCCATCACATTGGAGCCATGAATCTTCGAGTGAGGGATGCACGAGATGGGTTGTTCAATCCAGCTCAGTCACCCACTCTGCTACTATAGCTGAAACTAAATCCTTTCCAGAATTCTCATGAGCTTTGACTTCTCCGAGTTTCCCTATATACCTTCACGTTGCTCTGAATGGGCCTGTGCTTTCTAGTCAGAAGGAGGTCGATCTATAGCTTTTGCCAATATCCTTTTCATCATTCAAAATAGAAGAATCATCTGTTGGTATTGAGTAACTCTCCCCCTCTTGTAAGCAGGGTCTAGAGCTACTTCCTACAATTAGATTTTTTATCGGGTTCTAGATGTTGTCATGGTATGCCTGAGTGGTCTCCTCAATGATGCTCACAACCATTCTGCGCCCACGACTCCTCCCTGTCACCCCAGAGGATGAGATGGGCCTGCCACCCTAAGCCTGAGTGCTCTTCCTCTATCTCCCGCGGCCTCTGTTCCTGGCTGCACTATTTTGAGGCCCCTTCACTCACACCATGGCTTCTCAGTACTCCAAATACTCCTCTCTTGCATGGTCTTTCCACTCTATAGTAATCTTAGGTAGTGGGACGAGAACTCAACACAAATAGATGTCTTGTCCTGGCAACACACCTGCTTCACAGTCACATAATTCCAACCAAGTAAGTGCCCCCTTCCACTATTTTTCATTGATAAAGAGTCTCTCTAATGTGCTTCTGATTACATGGTGACCCGCCAATCCTTTCCTCAGGCAAGTACGGGCCAAGTGGAAGGGGTTGTTCTTTCTTTCCTCATATCATTCCTCATAGAATTTCGGGTCTCCACAAAATTCAAATAAATTGGCCATGTGACATTGATATGTTTGGGTAGGGTTACAGAGATCTTTCAGGACCAAGCCCCTCTTACTCTGAGCAAGAGACACAACGCCTCTTTACCCACGACTATGGCATGGGACCTTGGCATAGGGATGGGTCTGGCCAAATGTAATTCCCCTCCAGGACACACATCCTCCCCCATTCTCTAAGGTTAATTTCCCTCGCACCTAAAAGCCCATCCCAAGGAAGCTGACACCAAAGGTTTGGTTCAGTTCTTCGGTCATCTCCCTCAATCCACCCTGCCATACCCATAGGGGTCTCCCTTTCAAACACCCTCCCTTCCTCCTTGTCTTCCCGATAGACTGCCATTTTCGACAAGCAATTTCCAAACTTCACGGACATAGAAACAAACATAAAAATTGCAACGGGACCACCTAGGTGCCATAACAAACCAAGGCTCTAGATTTCCACCACCTTGTTACCCCCCACAACCCATAACAGGAAGCTGGATAGGTGCCATACAATTCATCTCCACAATAATATGATTTATAGGAAGCATAAGGGTAACATACCAAAGAGTGCTCCCCATTGCCGGAGACATCATCCCTCGACAACTCATAACCCCTAGAGTAGCTAGCACCCAGACCTCGGTCCACCTCCACAGAGCCTTCCTCTCTCACACTTGGCTTCTCCATGATCGAAATGACCTTTTACCCACTTCCCCTTGCCTTAACTCTTCCCCCATCACACACATTAACTCTTGCATGCTTGCTCCCACCTTTCCAAGTGTTGACTACATGTGGAAGGTGGTGGGGGCTTGACTCGCCTTCATGGCCTCGTACATCTAATCAAACTGGCTCGCACCTCGATTAGGGGAGGTTAGAGTTATATTATTAATACATTTAATTAATATTGAATAGAACAAGAAAACTAAAATTAGTTCAAATATTATTAAATATTGAATTATCAGGGGAAAAATAACGAAGTTGAAAGAATAAAAGGGAATGACAAGAATAGAGAAAAAATAATAAGAAAAAAATGAGAAAATATAAATTAAAAATATATATATAAAATAAAAATAAGACATAAAAATAAAATAAAAATCGAAATAAAAAGAAATAAAAACTATCAAGAGGAGAGGAGAGGAATCCATCTCTTAATTTCCAACCATTATCTCAGTTGAGATTGATTGCATGCTTCTCAATCTCAATGGCTTCTCTTAGCTTCATATGATGAAAATGATCAACCCTGGAGATGACCTAGGAATCCACAATGCAAACATGGTGCATAGATTTCACCGCATGTTCAGCTAAATCTGAGGAACGAGAGAAATTGTCCCTAATGTCTACTGCATGTTCTTGGATTCTCTAGTTTATGGAGTGACCAGTTTGACTAATGTAAGGAATCCCACACGAGCAAGGAATTGAGTAGACCAATTTAATATCCTTAGGGTTAACCATGTATTTAACAGATCTAAGAGAATTCCTAATGGTATTAAGGGGCTTGAATGTAGCAACAAATTTATTCTTCTTAAGAATATGACCAATCTTATTTGTGGTTCCCTGGATAAAGGGAAGCAACACATTAGAAATTTGATCATCATGAGCAAGCTTAACTCAAGATTCTTTACTGGCTCTTTGAAACACTCTGATGCCTTGTTGCCTGCTATAGCTATTATTTTAAAAACATTCAAAAGATGAGATTTTTCTTCTTCTAAGTGATTCTCTTCAGAAATCCTAAGAGCGCGGGTGGAAAGAGTGTTAAGAACTCCTAATTTATGGGTTGAAAAATGATGAGAAATGGCATGAAGATATTGTTCTGTGTGAATTTTTTGCGAAAAACTTGGTGAGAAACGGAACCATCTTCCATCCTGGAGAGGAGAATATCAAGGAAAGGAAGGCACCCATTATCTTCAACTTCCATCGTGAACTTGATGGATTCAGATTGGGAATTCAAATGATTGAGAAACAGATCTAATTTTTCATGACCATGGGGCCAAACAACACAAGTGTCATCAATGAACCTCTTCCATTTCTTGGGGTGGAATGGAGCAGAGGCCAAAGCTTTGGTCTCAAAATATTCCATGAATAAGTTCGCAATTATGGGGGAAAGAGAAGAACCCATCGCAATCCCAAAAGTCTGTTCAAAGAAATCACCTTGGAAGCTAAAAAAAGTGGAGGTAAGGCAAAGACCAACCAATTTGGCCATGTCATTATCGGTTATCTGATTAATGACATCGATGGCCTGTTGAATAGGGATTTTTTTATAAAGGAAGATAACATCAAAGTTCACTAATAAATCCCATGGATCAAGCCTTATATTTTTCACCTCCTTGATAAAAGAAGGAGAGTCTTTGATAAAGGAGTCGGTGCGACCAACTTGAGGTTTGAGCTTTTGAGCCAGGAATTTAGCAAGAAGATAGGAGGGACTGCCTATTATGCTGACAATAGGTCTCAAGGGGATCCTAGTTTTATGGACCTTTGGAAGGCCATAAAGTCTAGGGGTAAGATGATTGCTTTCAATAAGATTTTTTCTAATAGGGTTAAGAGAATTATTAGATTTTATGGCTAGCATGATTTATTTAGTAACTTTTTTAATGGGGTTATTTCTAAGTTTAATGTAACTACCACTATTATGAATATGGTCAATCATTTTTCTAACAAAGTTAGCTTGATCAAGGATGACAATGACCTTTCTTTTATCAACTTTTAGGATGGCAATGTAAGGGTTTTCCCGTAAAGCTTTAAGGGCAAGAAAATAATTTTTGCTAATGTTGCTTTTAAAAGGCTTAGATTCCTAAGCACAATAGCGCACTCTTCCTAATAACCTCCTTGACATTATTAGGAAGGTCTCTAATTCCATATTTGATGTTACAAATAATGTCATTGACGGGAATCTTTTTAGGGGCAATGGCAAAATTGAGCCCTTTATTTAAGAGGCGAAGAACAAAAGGATCTATATCTATACTAGAAATATTGATCTCATTTTTAAGAAGACAATGGGAAGAAGAGTTATTATTATTATTATTATTATTAGTAGTAGTAGTAGTAGTAGTAGTAGTAATACTATTATAAGTATTAATTTTGAAATATTGAATTAAAAAAATTAAAAATTATAAAAAAATTAAAATTATAAGAAATAATAATTAGAGAAAAATAAAAAAAAAATTAATTAAAAATAAATATATGAAAAAAATGTAAAACGAACCTCTTGCCTAGGTGGCCGTGGGTCTAGCCCTGGGCATGCAGGGAGCTGCCTGCAACTCCTCGCCTACCCAAGGCCAACCCCGTGGCCACCTGGGTGACAGGTTCATTTTTATTTATTTTTATATATTAACATTTTTTAATTGTTTTTAAATGTTTTATTTTTTTTATTTCTTTATAATTATTTTAAATTGTTTTTTTCAAAATTTAATTTTAATTTTCCTACTAATTTTTTTAAATTGTTTTTTTTTTTTATTTTAATTAATTTTTAATTTTAATTTATTTAATTAATTAATTATTATTTATTTTAATTTTAGCTATTAAAATTTTAAATTTATTGTTATTTTTTTTAATAGGTAGTTTATATTATTTTTTTAACTTAAAAAAAAAAAAATTTAGATGTTTCTTTTTGTTATTTGTTTTTCTTTAGATTATTGTTTTTTTTAAGTTCCCCTTTTTTTTTATTGTTTGTTTAATTTTTTTTTTTTTTTTTAAAGTATAGTTATATAATAATATAATATATATAATATATTATATATATATATATATAAATATATATATATATATATATATAATATATAATATATATATATAATATATAATATAAATATCTATAATATGTTTTTTTAATGTTTTATTACGAATATGAAAATTAACAATATTTAAAAAAAATTATGCACACTTAATACATTTGAAATTCAAAGTGTAAAAAATAAGCCCTCTAAACAAAAAGGGTTGATGTTGCATCAATACTTTTCAAAATTAGCATGAAAATCAGTAACATTTTAAAACGAATGTTCATACTTGATATATAAAAAAATTGAAAGTGTGAAAAATAAGCCCTCTAAAAAACATGGGTTGACACTACATCAACACTTTTCAAAATCAGCATGAAAATCAGTAACATTTAAAAAAAATGTTACATGAGAAAACTTAAAGTGCCAAAAATATGCTCCTAAAAAGAAAAGGTTATTCTGAATAACGACTTTTCAAAATCGGGTGCTTTTTTTGCTACCTCAAAAAAATGGGTAATTGATAATTTTCTTGTTTGAACGGTAACTATGTTGTCACCACTTGCTCATTTTGAAGCAGATTTTCGAGCGATGTCGTAAATGTAGGATATCTCTTAATCCCAAGAAGAGAATTTTTGTGGTGTCCGAGGGAAATATCTTGGGCCATAGTATCGCTATTAAGGTGGACACTAAAAGGGTTAGAACTATCACACAGATTCCCTTCCCAGTGAACAAGAAAGCTATGTAGTTCTTCTTGGGTAAAATTAATTTCCTCCGCAAATTTATCTTTGACTATGCACAAATATTGAAACCATTGTAGGTGATGATAAAGAAGAATGCGATATAAAAGTGGTGTAAAAGGGAAAATGATGCATTCTCTTGAATAAAGAAAGTAATCACAGAAGAACCAACACTATATAGTTCAAACTTCAGCAATGATTTCCTGATTTATACTTTCCCTTCTGATACTTCTCTCGTTGTCGCTCTTACATAGAAAGATGATCAAAATAATGAGCGGCCTATATCATTCATGAGTTCTGGCTTGCAAGGACTTGAACATAATTATCCTGTCATCAATAAACATACTTATGCAGTCTACAAGGTAGAAAAACACTTTTAGTCGTATCTTCTAGAAAATCATTCTATTATATTTGTGCCACACCCACTTGTCAAATCATTGTTTGTTCAAAAAGAGTTGGGTGAAAGAAGAGCAAACTAGATGACTAGATTACAGGAGTATGATCTTGAGTTCAAACCAGTTCACACTATGGAGGGTCATGGTCTATGCTAGCTAGCAGTAGAAGTAGAAACTGCCCCAGAAGATGACTCTTGTAGATGGAAACAGGAGATTGAAATGTACAATATCGAACAACCTACCCCCACTGACACACCAACCTCTTGGTACAGAGACATGCAATAGCATCAGGAGCATGATACTATGCCCTCTCATTTATCAGTGAGATAGAAGAGGGAAATCAGATTGAAAGCTTTATCTTATTAGTTGGTACATGGATTGATTTATAGAAATACCTCAACGATATCATGCTTAGAAGCTTGGAAGCACTAGAATTAGAAAGGGTTCTGTGTGACCTCCATGACGGACCAACCATAGGAAATTTTGTGGGTAAGACTACTATGCACAAAGTTATGCGGACCAGTTCGTATTGGCCCAAACTTTTCAAAGATGCTCATGCTTATGCCTACAATGTCCAGTTTTTCATAAATGTGCCAGATGAGAAAAGAAGTTAGCTACCCCATTACAACCCATTGTTGTAGAAGAACCATTACAACAATGGGGCTTAGATGTTATCACCGATATTTTTCTGCACTCATCGAAGCAATGCTACTATATCCTTACTACTACAAACTACTTCACGTGGTGGAGAGAAGCAGTTCCCATAAAGAAAGTGAATGATTAGGAAGTCATCAACTTCCTCAAGCATAATATTATTACCAAGTTCGACGTTTCTACTTCATCTGGTTTTTACAATGCATCATATTTTTCATCGTTAAAGCTATATGATTTTTCATTAGAAAATGGCATCATATTGAAATATTTAGCTAATTACTACCCACAGGGAAATAGTCTTGCTGATTCGACCAATAAGAACCTCATGTGTATCATTAAAAATACCATCTTCTCTGAACAAAGTAACTGGCACACTACTTTGGTGAACACCCTATGGGCTGACCATGTCACAAATAAACCTTATCTAAATACCTCTCCTTACTTCTTGGTGTATGGAAAAGAAACCATTCTACCTCTGAACATTTACCTGCTTGCCCTTCAAATTTTGCAAGAATTCCAAGGTAAGCCTTGTCTCTTGATTTGGAGTAGGCTAAATACTTTCCTTAAGCTCCATGAAGAAAGAAAGAAAGCAAAATAAAAAATTTCTCTTCACCAGAGTTGTATCAAGAGATGGTTTGCTAAGAAGTCTGTAGGGAAAATGGAATTTAGTGTGGGTGACCTAGTATTAAAGTGGGATAAAGCCCATGATGAGAAGGGGAAACACACTAAGTTATAATCTCTGTGGATCAGACCGCATGTTATTCATGAGAAGATTGGACATCACACTTATCTTCTCCAATCCTGAGATGGGACAACTAATTTTATTCTTGTAAATGGCCAAGATTTGAAACGATATTTTCAATGAGAGTCTAGGGTTATGCCTTACCCTATGTACATAGTTTGTTGTTTTTGTTTATTTTTCATGTTCAAACTTTTCATTTTGTTTATTTTCATTCATGTGAATAAGTGTCATGTGTAAGTGTGTTTTCTAGTTCCAATGTATGTGGTGATATTGAAGAGAGTCTTGTGACATGCCAACATTTGGCTAACCTTCAGTCCTTCTTCTTCATCTTGGTTACGCCATTTAGTCGATGATGTTCTGATGGAAAATATGATCCTTACATAAGGAAAGTTTTGTGTTGAACCATGATATATATTTCTATTCTAGAAACATTACGCCTACACTCAGTTCTTTATGTTTCAGTGTTTTACACGCAAATCCAATCAAGTAGAGAAGGATAAGGGGAAAATATAAATGAGAAAACCAATATCAGAGGTTTTACATATGATTCTCTAAAGGAACAACCCCTTCTTCTTCCAATAAGTTGGGATCCCTCTTCCTCCCATGAAATGAATAAGTGTCGATGCACAGTCCTATATAAGATAAATAAAGAAATGGTGAAATAAGAGAAAGGCTTCCCATGTAAGGAGGTGAAGCAAGTAACTCCGTCGGGGTACTATCTAGGCTCATTGGTAGAGGAGAAATGTTTGTGTTCCTAAAGTGACTTCGCTAGGTACTTTCTAGGCTTGTTGACAATGGAGCAACACCAGAGATGAAAAACTATACTCTAAAAATATAAAGCTCGTGAATAACATTACCCTTCTCATTATTTGAAACATTACGATATGGCTGACTCTATGATTATGTTCAACCGAGGAAAAATAAAGGGGAATATGTTTATGCACAGGGTAAGTAAGGAAACCAAAGTAATCTAAATTATGAATCAATACTACTTGAGGAACTAGACCCCGCACAAAATAATTAGCCAAGAAAAAGAAGCTGTAATTATACTAGTGTGTTGCCAAGTGTTGTCATTGTTACAACACCCTCCAATTTTTTTTCCTACATCCAAATTTTGGAGCCAAATTTGACTTTGTATGCTATCATTGCAAGTCTTAAGAGTCATCACATGTGTGTTTTCTCTAAGCATTCTTGTCCCATTTAGAATAAAATCAAAGTGTTATATTTTAGCATAGGAAAGCGTTGCACATCACATATATGTGGTTTTGGTTTGTTTCAAGGGGTAACCTTGTTGTTAATGAGTCATTCTTACCATACAGACATGTATTTCACTCATTCCCAAAGTTTCAAGCATTGTCGCACAAGTGTCATCATCGTCGTTGCAAAATGTATCTTTAGTGTCACACTTGGGGTAAGCCATTGCAATGTTGTTGCATTGAAGGAAGTATGTTGTTCATCTATTCCGAGTGATCAATGTTGCATCCTCAATTGTTCTAAGTGTGTTATCATACTTAAGTCTTATCATTTTTTCACTTTAGCCTCATTGATCCCACACTTAGTCAAATTTGGAAAAATTCCTGCGTAAGCATCTTGGCCTCACTCAATGTTCCTGAACCGCGCACTATGCAATCTCAATCCTCAAGCTTCAACCTTTCCTCTTGGCATTCCACAACGCACAATATCTACTTTGCATAACTATGTACTGTGTAGTCTCAGTGCTTAACCTTAGTGCTTGAGCTTTAGAACTATACAACCCCTACCTCTAGTCATCCTCTTCTAGGCACTACGCAGTCTCAAGCATCAAGCCTCACCCTTGATCTCTTGAACTACACATTTGTGCAATCCCTTGGCCTCTATCCCTCCAGAACTGCGTAGTGAACATATTCAAGCCTTAGGACTTCATCCTGACCTCTTGAGCTTCTCAACTGTGAAGATGACTACCCCTGGCCTTCCCGAACTATGCACTACAGAGTCTCAAGGATTAGTCCCAACCCCTAACCTCCTGAGCTATGCAACTACACAATCCTCGAGCCTATCTCCCAGCTTGTTACCCAGTTTCAACCGAGTTATTAGTTATCATGAAGCATGTTAGTCTAGGGGTTTTATTGGAATAATGTCATCTTGTCATGAGTGGATTGTAGTTGCAGCTATCTTTTCATGTTATGATAGGATGACGATGAAGGAGATGGCGGAGGAGACCCAGCTAGAAGATACATTCAAAGTTGCCAAAACAAGTTGATCAATCAAGAAAGACAAAGGGACACTAGATTGTGACAAGAACTAGAAATCAAGATCACATTTCTAGACTCCTTATCATCAAGCCATATGGAGGAGGAAGAAGAAAACATGTTCCATCTTTCAGGAAGACACAAATAAAGCAGCAAAAAAGAATGGTTTGACATTGATATGTCATCATGTAGTCCATGTCATAAGTGTCATGTCATGAGTCATCATTTGCCATGTAATTTGTGGAATATGTAAATTCAATATTGGAGAAATGTAATGTAAAGTGGAATTCCAAGGGTCCTCCATAGAATGTGAAAAGTCATGAAAGAGTCAAATAGTCATAGAGAAGTCAAACAATCATTAGGGTAGTCCAAGAGTCACAAGGGACATGAATGGTCACCCCATTTTTTATATATACACCCTTATATCTCATGTAAAGGAATTTTCACCTTGGCTCCTGTTGACAAGGTTAATCCTCTCTACAGACATAGACGATCCCTCTAACCCAATGAGTGGATCTAGCTGTAGAATTTTGTAGAATTTTTCTACACATCAGCTAGCTCTGATACCATGTAGATTTTTTCTACAAATCAGCTAGCTTTGATACCATGTAGAAATTTCACCACATGTAGATCAAACTGATATATGCAATGTATTAAAGCATAATACAAGATCTACTTCTACAACCAATTTAGTGGAAGCTTAATCGAACATGAGCAACATCAATAAGAACACATATAACTGATATGGAGAAATCAAACACACATAACACAGAAGATATAACTAGGGGAAAGCACCAACGTAAAACCCCATCTCTGTATTATCATACAAGTGGAAATATGTCTAGATTACACAAAGCCTTAGCTCGGAAGCTATCCAACTCTTAGTATAATCCCTATGCTACTCATAGATAGCCAAAGGCTTCTCACACACCTTCTCCTTTGCCCTCCAAGCCTCCTATTTCTATGCACAGTGTTTCCTAGGTCCTCCAGTTGCAACCTATGTGATTCCCACCTCACACACAACACTGACCTCTGAAATAACTGCACAAACCTGAAGGAGATAAATCCTCATCATGGATGAGCTTCCTTTATAAGAAAAATATTCATCCAATTGATAGTACTGTCCCTTCTCTGATCTCAACTGGGTCTCTATCTGAACTGACATGCATGATTTATTTAAGCTATAATATTCAGTTATTTGAAAATAGCAGTTGTTACATGCATCCAAGCATTAACAAACTGAATACCATTAATTTAACAACTTGTTAAATTAATCTAAGTGGACTTGACTCAGTTAACTGAGCCAACTAATTACAACTCATCCTCATCCTTTAACTGATGGATAAATCCCTCAATCAGAGGAGAAACTATTGCATGTCCTCACATAGACTTCAAATTCATAATTCCTTAACTAATTAACTCAAACTGAATTAATTAATTAGTTTACAAACTGCTGTTAATATCAAATTTGAAATTTACTTCCTATTTTAGACTAGGGACTGTCTAAAAATAGGAATCCAACTTGAACTGCTAAAAATAGAACTTATATTTTTGGCACTTCCATTTTTCATTCCCTATTTCCCAATCTAGCACTGATGCCCAAACTTCTATTTTTAGCAGTGCTAATTTTAGCACTTCTATTTTTAGTAATTTCTTGTTGCCAATTTTCAACATTCCCTCTCAACAAGAAAGGCTTCCTCTCGAACCCAATCCTATACCTCTGGAATGTTCTGCATGCAACACATCTACCAAGTGTGGTTGCTCCAACAACCCTTGGAACAAAAAAAACTCCCAATTGACCTCTCTATTGGGCTAGAAACATACTTTGACACTGAAGCTCTACCTGCTGTTGACAAGTGCTCCCTCTCTGACCTCTGCACTACTGCAACATCTCCATAAATCTCGCACTATTGCACCTTTCTTTGTGCTACCTTGCACTATGCAACGCACTTGTGCCTCTCGCATTGCTGCAGCCTACATGCTCTGCACTGTCCTGGGATTCCCTCAACTGTAGCTCTCTCTACCACTCCATCCGCATCTGTATTTACCCAATTAGTCAGTTCCTGCTACTTCACATTGAGGCTCCCGTAGCAAGGTCTCATCCAAGAGGTTGGGTACCTCAACGATCCTGCCCCTCCTTGGGACGATCACTCTAAATCGCCCCACCTCCTACCTGGAGGTATGGCTGCATGTGATCCCTCTGCGCACCTGGCTTGAAGTTCCCCCCTACTAGAGGTCTCTGCATGAGTAGATGTCTCTACTCAATCTTCTCTCAACTTCTCTAGTTGTGGCTGCTCCACAACCTCTTGAAGCTGCTTCACCATCTATGGCTCCTCCACAACTGTCTGAGACTTCTTCTGGTGCTGCATGTTGAGAGGCAATGTACTCTCCCTCTCAACCACCAAGTATCACCTTTGTGTTGCTCCTCAAGACTTTGCATGCATCTTATACCTCAAGTGCATACAGGTTCTTGGCTAGCACCCCAATCTGTTTCATATTTCCCACCGTCATAATTTTTTTTGGAAAAAGAGCTGATTTTAAATCAATGATATCTTGCTCCTTCGAACTCTAATTTAGCCGATTTTTTTTTTTAGATTTTGGGTATTTTTCCACAAGGAATCCAAATCTGCTATTTGTTTCTGAAAATTTTGTACAAAAGTTTTCAGATCTGCTCTGCAAACTCTCGGCCCAAAACTCAAAAATTTGAGATTTCCTCTTCTTATATATTGTTCTTCCTTGATCACTTGTGCTCTGATACCATGTAGAATTTTTCTACAAATTAGCTAGCTCTGATACCATGTAGAAATTTCACCACCTGTAGATCAAACTGATATATGCAATGTAATAAACCATAATACTAGATCTACTTCTACAACCAATTTAGCGGAAGCTTAATCGAACATGAGCAACATCAATAAGAACACATATAACTGATATGGAGAAATCAAACACACATAACACAGAAGATATAACTAGGGGAAAGCACCAACCTAAAACTCCATCTCTGTATTATCATACAAGTGGAAATATGTCCGGATTACACAAAGCCTTAGCTTGGAAGCTACCCAAATCTTAGTACAATCCCTCTGCTGCTCATAAATAGTCAAAGGCTTCTCAAAAACCTTCTCCTTTGCCTCCAATCCTCCTATTTCTATGCACAGTTTTTCATGGGTCCTCGAGTTGCAACCTATGTGATCCTCACCTCACACACAACACTGACCTTTGAAATAACTTCACAAACCTGAAGGAGATAAATCCTCATCATGGATGAGCTTCCTTTATAGGAAAAACATTCATCCAATTGATAGTACACTGTCCCTTCTCTGATCTCAACTGGGTCTCTGTCTGAACTAACATGCATAAGTTATTTAAGCTATAATATTCAGTTATCTGGAAATACCAGTTGTTACACGCATGCAAGCATTAACAAACTAAATCTCATTAATTTAACAACTTGTTAAATTAATCTAACCAGACTTGACTTAGTTAACTGAGCCAACTAATTACAACTCATCCTCATCCTTTAACTGATGGATAAATCCCTCAATCAAAGGAGAAACTATTGCATGTCCTCACATAGACTTCAAGTTCATAATTCCTTAACTAATTAACTCAAATTGAATTAATTAATTAATTTACAAACTGCTGTTAATATCAAATTCGAATTTTACTTCCTATTTTAGACCAGGGACTATCTAAAAATAAGAATCCAACTTGAACTGCTAAAAATAGAACTTCTATTTTTAGCACTTCCATTTTTCATTCTCTATTGCCAAATCTAGCACTGATGCCCAAACTGCTATTTTAGCACTTCTATTTTTAGCAATTTTTTGTGGCCAATTTTCAACTCTAGCAACTAAAGTGACATCTTCATAGGTTATAATTGAAAAGAAGAATGAAGGAGATGGCCTACCTTGTTTTGATGTTATTTTGATTTCCTTTGTTGAGGGCCTCAAACCGCTTGTGTCACAGACTTGTTCCTGCTTCTCTCAGTGTTTATGTACATGCACAAGTGATAAAGAGACAATAAAGCATGCTAAAACCAATAGCAAATCCAATAACAACCTACTTAACTGATCAAGGAATGCCAAGCTAAATAATACCTGAACATATATATTTTTGGAAGATGAAGTAGGAGTTATATATTACTAGCAAATAAAGGGAAGCTTACAACCAAATCCTTGATATTGATAGGCTCTCCTTGAGTGTTAATCTAAGTCCAAGCCAAGAACTCTCCAAGCACTCCTTATCCAAGTCAAATGAATAGTCTTAGGCACAATCTCAGCATAAGGGTGCAAATAGACATAGACCAACCAACCTCTAACTTGACCAACCATTTGGGAATGGGAGAGGATGAATTTATAAGCTGGGAAAGGGAGTTACGATCTCTCCAAAGATAGGATTAGGTCCTTATCTCAAGGATGTAGCTCATAGGGATAAGACCAAGAGGCCAGGTTGGGAGAATTCGACCTCATCTACATCGAAAAACCTCTAGTTCGCTGCTCTGGAAGCTTCTAGATCACGAAGCTTCTCATCCTCTTTGGGAAAATTTCCTTTTTGGGATCATCACGGGTTTACAAGTAAACAGAGCGATATCATCATAGGTCGAGTATAGTGCAACATGCGATCATCATGGTTTTAAGTCTCATAAGAGTGATGATCCTCAAATTAGGGTTTTAGAGCTATTTCCGTTAGGGGAAGCTCAAGGCATTTTCCAATCAATGTCTTAGGAAGGCTCTGAACTGCATATATGAATGAGTACACTACATTATGGTCATGTTTCGGGCACTTCAAGGTATGTCACAAGGAAGTGTAGGAGGCGAGATAAAATATTGTGTAAGAGATGCCCCCTAAAGCATGAAGGCAGAATGAGGAGTGATGGATGAGATGCTTTACGAGATTTTGCAAGGATGGGGGCACACACTATCAAGAGACCTGCAAATCAAGGATGCATATACATATACATATCTGATGTCAAAAAATGAATCTACGGCATGGATGCAACCATATGGATGACGAATACTATATGAAAAGATCCATGGTATGGGTGCAACCATCCAAAATAAGAAGGATCATCTATAAATATAAGATCCAAGGTATGGACACAACCATCCGTATAACAAAAACATGTGTACAATCACGAATAAAATATAAATCCACACAACCTAAGTCATATCAGACAAGACTTAGGGTCTTGTGCTCCATCCCAACCTGATCAAAGTATGAATTCTAACATGCAAATGAACGTGTCTTAGTCGAACATGCTATAAAACCACTTGATTACCGACCATTGATGTATCTTGTTAATAGGCATGAGAGGAACCACCCATAATGAAAATGGCTCTCAAGGTAAGATAGTACAATTTGTGAATGTGATAATGAAACTGAAGTCGAACAATCGTGGAATCATCTGATCAAAGGCCAATGAAGAAAACCTGTCATTGGATACGAAGAACTTTCCATTAAGGCATGCAAGCTCTAAGGTACTGAAAGGGAGTTTCTAAGTCATCTTCCTGGATAATGAGCTAAAGTCGATAGGAAGTGACCCATCGAAGGAGGGTCATAATGATTCCCTCATCATTGAAATGAAACAAGTAATAAAGTGGAATAAGTTTAAGACTATAATAATGACTCAAATAGTGTATAGGTAAATAACTACAGATTGGACTTCTCTTGAACATATTGGCGACACAACTCTGGAGTGTGGAAACATTAGACTCAACATAGGACCAAGGGTCATAATGATGAGGTGGAATAGTCAAATGAGAGGCAAAATGGACCACCTAAACCCGGAAGTACAAGTGGATGAGCAAGGATATCCTAAACCTGACATGAAAGCATAAGAGTGTCATGTTCAAGAGCGACATGATACCTATACAAAGGATGTTTCATCTTCATCCCCCCCGCACTATTTCTAGTGAGTACCTCTTTATTTTTACACAAGCTTGAAGAGGATACCATATGCTTGTCATATAAGTTCACCCTTTGGATGAATCCATCCTAGTAAGTTTTACGAGTCATAGGAAGGAGAAACTCGGGCTTGGTATGGTGACAAGTCTTTCGCCGTTTAATTTTTAATGAGTCCAACAAAAGAATAAATCAGTATCTTTTTCACATTTAGAGAGTTTGAAAAAGAGATGAAAAAGAAAACTCCATCATGTCCCTTTTCATAATTTGTCTCTCGAATCCGAAAAGGTAGAAAACAATATTTGAGAGGACCTCCTAGCCATGTTCGACTAAGGTGTTCCTTTTTCATACAATAGTCTATCTCAGTTCGGAAAAGGGTTAAAATTACACTAAGTAGACATCAATTCATTTACTTTAATGAGTTTTAAATGACAAGTACTGGACAATATTTTCATTATTTTGGAGTCTAAAAAGAGCTAAAAGGGAACTCCACCTAGAGGAATGAGTGGTATAAAAGGATAGCAATTGGTTCTGGTAATGATGGAATTTCTCAAAACATGTAATGGTCAAGAGGCTAGCTAAGAAAACCACTCATCGCAGATGTTCCTCAGGCAAGGGTAAAACAACCAAGTGAAATCGTATGACTGGCTAAAGAGATGGTGGCGATGGAATGGACAAACCAAGACTCATTTGGCAAAAAAAGGCTGATAAAAATGACAATCATGGGAGGTAAAGCAAGAATGGTTTCATTTTTACACAAGATTGAAACATGAGAAACAATGCTTGAGTATACTTAAGGATGGTTTCATTTTTCTTTCACAAGCTTGAAACATGGGGAAAAACTATGCTTGGATTTGGTTTTGCATGCCCACAGCATAATGACTCAATTCGAGGTGCATGCCCCACAAGCTTCATTTCATTCACCTAAGTGGATGGAATTAAGGTTCACTTACGAGATCAAGTGAAAGACTCGACTGGGATTTTATGAGATCTAATCAAAGACTTGAATTGGAAGGGGATTTGTTTCATTTTTTAATGAGCTTAACATAGAAAAAGAGCCATGCTCATGACACCTTGCTTCATTTTTTAATGAGGTTGATACAGTAAAAGAACTATCCTCACAGAGTCCTAATTCATTTTTTAACAAGATTGACATAGTAAAAAGAACTATCCTCATTGTCTTTGTTTCATTTTTAATGAGCTTGACACAAGACAAGGAACTCTACTCCACATCCCTTGTTTCATTTTTTAAGGAGCTTGACACAAGACAAAGAACTATGCTCCATTCCCTTGTTTCATTTTTTAAGGAGTTTGACACAAGACAAGGAACTTTGCTCCAAGGTCCTTGTTTCATTTTTTAACGAGCTTGACACAAGACAAGGAACTCTGATCTGAGATCCTTGTTTCATTTTTTAACGAGCTTGACACAAGACAAGGAAATCTGCTCCAAGGTCCTTGATTCATTTTTTAACGAGTTTGACACAAGACAAGGAACTCTGCTCCCAGTACTCCTTCTCCAAGTCAAATGAATAGCCTTAGGCACAATCTCAGCGTAAGGGTGCAAATAGACATAGACCAACCAACTTCTAACCTGACCAACCATTTGGGAATGGGAGAGGATGAATTTATAGGCTGGAAAAGGGAGTTAGGATCTCTTTAAAGATAGGATTAAGCCCTTATCTCAAGGAGGTATCTCATAGGGATAAGACCAAGAGGCCAATTTGGGAGAATTCAACCTCATATATGCCAAACAACCTCTAACTCGCTGCTCTAGAAGCTTCTAGATCACGAAGCTTCTCATCCTCGTTGGGAAAGTTGCCTTTTTAGGATCATCAAGGGTATACAAGTAAAAAAAGTGATACCATCATGGGTCGAGTATAATGCAACATGTAATCATCGCTATTTTAAGTATCATAAGAGCGATGATCCTTAAATTAGGGTTTTAGAGCTATTTCCTTAGGGGAAGCTCAAGGCATTTTCCAATCAATGTCTTAGGAAGGCTCTGAACTGCATATATGAATGAGTACACTGCATTATGGTCATGTTTTGGGCACTTCTTGGTATGTCACACGAAAGTGCAGGAGGCATTACAAAATACTGTGTAACAACTCCTCCTACCAAGCCTTAGAGAGGAAGATAGTTCTTTTGGAGGAGCAAGTGGTTGCTCTAACACACCACTATTGGAGCTAGTCGTGTTCACTGTCTTGATGTATCTTGAAACTTTTTCTTAATTTTGAAGGTCGTTGAGCCAACACACTTTCATGCGTATGTTGTAAGTATTTTAAGACTATTCTTTGAATGTTTGTGGTGTATGTTCTTTTCATCTATACTAAGGAAATTAAGCTATTTTGGTGGCTTTGGTACTTATCCTGTTCAAGGTGTGTTGTATGTCTTTTAACAATAATGGCTTCTATGTGAACTATTTTTTAGTTTTCGAACAATTCATTCATATCTATATGCTTGTGTGTCTTTATTATATTAGATTATTACTTGTTTTTTAAAGGCTCACTTTTCTCTCCCCTTTCAGTAGAAGAAACTTGATATGTTCCGTAGTTGAACATTCCACAAGGCATACTCACTTTCTAATTTGAAATTACTTGTGTATTACTCTCTAGTGTTGAACATTGTAGCCAAGGAAAATCTTTAATAATATATGGTAGTCGGGCCTTATTTCCGAAAGGGCTTCCACAACAAACTGTGGAAATTCTAATTAGGAATTTTCAGTGGGGAGATCCCCTTTCATGTTGAAAGTATCCAACATTGTCAATAGGAACATAATGAAAAATCAATCTAGTTTTCTCAATTTTGGATTCTAGGAGAAAAAATATATTTGTATATTTTTTGTTCTTGCCATTGTATATTTTTCTGTTTTTTAAGAATTCATTTGAAGGTGACTTTTGTACAAAGTTAAAACCTACATTTGGTATCAGAGAAGTTTTGGCTTCAAGGGTATGCCTTTGTGGCTGAGGGGTTTTGTCGGGTCTATGGTAGACCGTGTTATAGTGGGATATTTGTGAGATCGACCCTTGTGGTGAAAGGAAATGGAGAATAGTGGAAAGATAGAGATCATGAAGTTCAATAGAAATAGATTTGAGTTGTGGAAGATCAATATGGAGGATTTTTTGGTAGATAAATATTAGTGGATCAAGGTGGATCCAGGTACTAAACTAATGACAATGTCAATAGAAGACTAGAACAAGTTGGATCAGGAGGAAAAGAGCCCAATATGAATGTGTGTCTTAGACTCAATATTACGGAATGTTTTAGGAGAAGCTACAACAAATACTTTGTGGGGAAAGTTAGGGGCTTTGTATCAATCTAAGTCCCTAGTGAACAAATTATTCCTATGGAAAAAATTGTATAACTTGAGGATAAGCAATGGAGACTCGATGATAGAGCATTTGAACTCCAATATTGTGGTAGTTTGTTATTATTTGTTGATATTAAAATTTTGAATCAAGATATGTGCATCGATTTTTTGTGTTCTCTACCTAACTCATGTGATAGTATGGTTGTTTCCATAGGTAGCAATACAAATACCTTGAAATATGATGAAATATTCTCATCCTTGTGGTTAGAGGAGATGAGACGAAAAAACTTGGATAGCAAAAAAAAGATGCCTTTTCTATAATAAGATGGTGCTAGAATAGAAATAGAAATAAGTCCTCAATTGGGAGATCTAAATCTCCAACAAAATCTGTAAAGGTATGTTAAAGATGTAGAAAAGAAGGGCATTATAAGAAATATTGTAGATATAAAAATTCTGAGAAAGGAAAGGGATATGATGATGCTCCTTTTGTAGAGGTGAAAACCAACTTAGATGAAGGTGGGGATGTGTACTTGGCTTATTTGAGTACACATGTGGATCATAATTCATGGTTGATTGACTCAGGTGCATCCTTTCATATGATTCCCCATAGGGAGTGGTTCTATGAATATGAGAAGTATAATGGTGGTGATGTCTTTCTAGGTGGTGATAAGAAGAAGGAAAAGTTAAGATAGAGATCATAGGTGGAAGGATTTGAACACTTCCTAGTGTTTTGTACATTCATGAATTGGAGAGAAATCTGATTTTTGTAAGCAAGATGGATGATGCAGGTGTAAAGACAATGTTTGAGAAAGATATTTACAAGATGGTTCAAGGAGCACTAGTATTGATTAGGGGAGTTCAGAATGGAACTATGTAGAAGATTCTATGCAGTACTGTTATTGATGGGTGCAATAGTTCTATGTTTCCTGAAAGTGGAGTAGAAAATATTGTAACTTTATTTGAAAAGAATATGCTTTGGCATAAAATACTATGATATGTTGGAGGGAAGGACCTTCAAATACTACATGGTAATGGTATTGCATAAGGTATGTCTAATTTATCTTTGTATTTTGATTTATGTGAATATTATGTATATGGGAACCAAAATCAGGTGAGTTTTTCCTATGGTGCTAAGAGGGCAAAAGGAATATTAGAATTGGTGCACAGTGATGTGTTTGGACCTATGCTAGTTCCATCACTGGGTAAATATATGTACTGTATAATTTATAGATGATGTCTCGAGGAATATATGGATATATTTCCTTGGGAAGAAATATGAAGTCTTTGATAGGTTTAAAGAATTTAAAGCCTCTGGTGGAAAATTAGACAGAGAATAAGATCAAGTTATTGAGGACAAATAATGGTGGATAATTTTGCAAGAAGGAATTCAAAGAGTTTTTTAACAAGTGTGGTAAAGCATGACAAAAGAATACTTCATACACACCTCAACAAAATGGAGTTGCTAAAAGAATGAACAAGACATTGATGGAAAAGACAACGAGCATTCTCAGTGGTGTTAGGATAGGACAAAAATTCTAGGTAGAGGTAGTAGATATTGCATGTTACTTGTTTAATAAATCACCTTCATCAATGTTAGAGGATAATTATTCCCAATGAGGTATAAATTGGTAAGAAACCATTTCTCTCACATATCAGGGTATTTGGTTGCAATGCATATGTACATGTTCCAAAGGAGAAAAGAACCAATTTGAATGTTAGATATGAAATGTTCATCTTTAGTGTTGGGTGTGTGTTATATTCTTTCCATGACTAGCCTATGATTTTGTGCATGGGTTTTGCACATGGTTTTGGGCATGCTAGTTTTTTGCCCATGGTATCTTGTATATCCGGTTAAGGTAACTACGGTTATGTTCTAATCTAAGGTTGATGGATTGGGGTTTATGAATACTTCGGAATGTATATATATGTCTTGTAACATTGAAAGGAATATAATGAAAATCAATATGGTATTCCTAGTTTTGGGATTCAGGGAAAATATTTGTGTATATATGTTTTATGTTTCTCACCATTGTATATTTTCTATTTTTAAGAATTTTCTTGCAGGTAATTCTGTACATTTATTGGGTATATATATGGTTTAAAAGGTTACAAGATTTGGAACCCATAAATAAAGAAGGTAGTGTACAATCAAGATGTGGCATTTAGAGAAGTGAAGGATTCCATGAAACAGGAAGTCCTAACAAGGGAAAAGAAGTCGGAGAAGATAGAGTTTGAATTCAAGGATGAAGAATCAAACTCTATAGAAGAACATGAATAAGAAGAAGAAGAACAATAGACACATCGATTTTGAGTAGATCGGTTCAGGAAAGAAGGTAGATAGAGAGGTATAGTCCATCTGATTTCCGTAAATTTTTTTCATTATATATTACAAATGATGATCCCAGAACTATTAGGGAAGCATTGGATTTAGAGGATGACAAACTTTGGAAAAAGGCCATGGTTGAAGGAATGGAAATCTTGGATAAAAATGAGGCTTGGGATCTAGTGGAGTTTTCAGTTGGAAGAAAACCTATTAGAAACAAATGGGTGTTTATGAAGAAGAGGAACGTAGAATGAAAAGTGGAGAAATAAAAGCTAGATTAGTAGTGAAAGGTTATTCCCAGGTGTGGGGAATGGATCTTGGTGATATTTTTTCTCTTGTTTCCAAGTTAGCTTCTATTATATTACTTTTGACCCATTAGAAACAAATGATTGTTTATGAAGAAGATGAATGTAGAATGAAAAGTGGAGAAATACAAAGCTCGATTAGTAGCAAAAGGTTATTCCCACGTGTGGGGAATGGATCTTGGTGATATTTTTTCTCCCTTTTTCAAGTTATCTTCTATTATATTACTTTTATCTATTTCTTCGACTTTTGATTTTGAGGTAGAAAAAATGGATGTGAAGACATCATTCCTACATGAGGATCTAGAAGAAGAGATTTACATGATGCAACTGTAAGGCTTTGTAGTGAAGGGTAAGAAATAACTAGTATGCAGGTTAAAAATGTCTTTTTATGGGTTAAAGTAGTCATCAAGGATGTGGTATAAAAAACTGATACATATATGCAAGGGCTTGGCTTCACAAGGAGCACAATGGATCATTGTAAGTGCTTAAAATTAATTGGATATCATGTTATTTATTTCATATTTTATGTGGATGATATGTTGTTGATTGGAAATGGCAGAGAAATTATCTAGGATCTGAAGACCCAATTGTCCTCTAAATTTGACATGAAGTATCTTGGTATTGCAGACTTTATTTTGGGCGTGAAAAATAAATGAGATTGGGAAAAGAGG
>APFE031170050.1:0-39515 GCA_000404065.3 Pinus taeda
CTTCGAGCCTCATTGTAAGTTAGTTCAGAGGCATGTAGCCAACACATCTCTTCTCAGAGATAAGCTACCATCGCCCTAGCTAGTTTATTTCCATTTCTGATTGTAAGCATATTTCAGTATTTTCCATTATTGAAATGAAGTAATATTTCCGCTGCATATTTGTGTATATGGTTATCCCTGTAATTTGTTGCGTTCCTGTTTAAATCCGGATCACTGGGAGAGCAGATAGCATAAAGACTGGGGTAGCTTGGAGCACAGCCTTTGTTAGGACTAGCCTACTAGCCAGATTTAAAGACCTGATCGTCCATTTTCTGACCTTATCTTGCATCTTGTTATTAACTGTTCCCAAATTCTCTTATGCAAACGTTTAAGAGGAACTCCCAAACACCTGGAGGGGAGGGATTCTCTTTGAAAGCCAAGAATTCTAGAGACATTTCTCTGAATGGCAATGTGGGTGTTGAAGAAGAAAATTCTTGATTTGGAAAGATTGACTTCCATACATGTTGCCATAGCAAAGTCATTCAAAATTTGTTTGTAAGAAAGTGCTTCCTTAACTGTGGGAATTCCCTGTAACATGGTATCATCAACAAACTATTGATGGGTCAGAACTTGACCATTCTCTGATAGTTGGAGTCCTTGAATTTTTCCCGTTACTTTAGCATGCTTAATGGACCACCCCAGCCCTTCCATCATAAGAATTAAAAGAAAAGGAGAGAGTGGGTCACCCTGTCTGAGACCTCTAGAAGGAAGAAAAATTTCAGAGGGAGAGCCATTAACTAAAATTGAAAAGCTGGAGGAAGTCACTAGGGCCATGACCCATCTAATCCAATTATGATGAAAACTATACGCAATGAGAACTTCCTTGATATATGTCAAGTTTACTTCATCATAAGCTTTGGCTATGTCCAATTTCATTATCATATCCGCTTTCCTTCTACTAGTTAACGAGTGAATCACTTCGTGAGCTTGAATGATGTTATCTAGTATTTTTCTTCCTTCAAGATACCCCAATTGTTCACCCAAAACAAGTGAAGGTAGCAAAGGTTTGAGTCTGTTGGCTACCACCTTGGAAATTATTTTGTAAACTACATTGCATAAGGCTATGGGCCTATACCTCTCTGGCGTTTGAGCATTTTCCTATTTTGGAATAAGGGCAATGAAGGAGGTATTGAGAGCTTTCAAAATATATTTGTTCAGCCTAGAATCTTCTACTACCCTTACAATATCCCTTTTGACAATGTTCCAACAAGCTTTGAAGAAATCCACATTAAATCCATCTGGACTTGGAGCTTTTCCTTTTTTCATTTCCTTGAGTACCTCACTGACCTCCTTGTCAATTATAGGTCTATTTAGATTATAGTTGTCCTCTTTATATACTAGCTTAGGGATTTGTTTAGTGAATTCCTTGATGAAAGGTTCCCTTACTAAGATGTTTTCCTGGGCAATACCTCTGAAGTCTCTAACTAACACTGCTTCTTTTTCTTCCTGGGATTGATGAATCTACCCATCCTCGTCCTTGATCGATGAGATCCTGTTGTGAGTCCTGTTAGCTATGGTGGATCCATGGAAAAATTTAGTGTTGCACTCCCCTTCCTTTAGCCATTGAACTCTTGATTTTTGTCTCCAAAAAAAATCCTCTTGTTTGCATAATTGTTCCCATTCTTGATGATTTTTCTCTACCTAATCATTTTTATTCTTATCAAATCCTTCCTTGATCAAAGCTTGGTTGAGCTCCAGGATTTTATTTGCAACAGAATTCTTGTCTACAAAAATATTTCCAAATTTATTCTTGTTCCAATCTTTTAGCTTCATCTTGATGTGCTTTAATATTTTGTGTAGTAGGAACATCGAAGATCCCTGAATCTCCAGATCTTCCACCCACCATTTCTCAATATTGCTTCTGAAATCTGGGTGTGCAAGCCACATATTTTCAAATCTGAAAGGTCGGTTTCTTCGGATGCCTATGCCCTTGATCTCCATTTGGACCAGCCAGTGATCTAAGCCTCCAAAAGGTAGAATCTCTGTAATTATTTCCTTGTCTAAAACCATGAGATCCTCTGAGATCATAAATCTATCTAGATTGGAGGCTACCTGGGAATCCCATCCTCTTTTATTATTCCATGTGCAGAAGCCATTTTTCGTCTCAATGTCCACGAGCTTCATGTTTTCTGAAAAGTTTTGGAAGGCTGAGGAATATTTGTTTAGAGCTCTTGTGCCCCCTTTTTTCTCTGAGAGAGATATGATCATATTGAAGTCTCCTCCAATGACCCAAGGTAACCCTTCATTCTTGGCCCGGAGATCCACCAAGGAGTCTATAAACCTAATTTTTTCATCTAACCTTTGAGGGCCATAAACATTCGTAACTAGAAAAATGTCCCTGTCTCCTATAGGCTGTATGACCACTGATAAATAATTCCTTGATGCGTCCACATCAAGTACATTTATATTAATTTGGTTGTGCTATACTAAATTAAAGGAGCTAAAAACTATGTTATCAATAAGCTATGACATCAATGGGCTTTAAAAAATAATGAACCTTCAAAATTTTACTAACTTTTGAAAGAGAAATCAAGCTTTGGAGAAAGTTTGATCTCAATAAGCATGATGACTCATTAGAACATGATCCATATACAATAAATAATACGCTTGATATTCATTTTCAAACCATAATATCACTTTATCAAGATTCTAATTAATTTAGAAAAGTAAAAGTCCAATGTCATAAATATTTTTCCATGGCATGAGACACACTTAGCAAGGAAATTTCAAACAACATTGTGTCATTATTTTGCTTCAATAAAATGAAAATTGGAAAGTTGTTCAAGGACCCTCTCTTAATTTTATAAGGAGACAATCAATGATGATCCATTTAAAATGAACACAATAGGATTTTTTGGATTTTATGGATCGAATTTAGATCAAAGTTTTATAGATCCAAAAATATATTACTTGACGTTTGATCACTATATTACATGTCTCTTGCAAAATCCCTTTTCTTTAGTATTCAAAATGTTTCTTCTTAGATTTCCACAAAATAAAATAAAATAAAAAAGATTCATAATAAAATTATCCTGGTTATTGGGATGTTGACACCTAATCATCAAGATTGGGTGAATATAATGTAAATAAATAAGTAATATGAACATTCATCGGGAGATGAACTGAACAGTCTCTCCCTCATGTATATAATGAAGACCTACCTAAAGGAATGAAATAGAAAAATCAATTTTGCTTGAGGAGTTACTGCCTGGTCTAACATGGTATCAGAGCCAGCTCCCAAAATAGTTGTAACTCCCTTCTGCCTACTACTCTTTGTCAACTGTCTACTACACTCTCTGTCCCCTCCACAGTCGCTGCCATTCTACCCTTTGTTTTTCTTCAGTTACCCATGCGTTATTGTTCACAACTGCTCTGCGTTATTCTCCACAACTGCTATGCGTTGAATGAACCCCTGTGGTGAACCCGTGAACATATTCTATATTTTTTTTAAAAACTGTGAAAGCAAACATTCACAGATGGACATACTCGCTTCCAATATGGATATCTGAAGTTCCTTCCTTTGTTAATAGAATCTGTTGTGTTTGGGACTCTTTCGCTTCATAGCTTGATAGCTTCCCACCTATGTGTGGTATCAAAGCACACCAACGTGCAAGAATCAAAGCTTCTAAAGATTGATCTGCACATGAAATGGTTGATGCGGAAGTTTCTAGTATATACGTTAAATTTTTGGCATACACGTTGAAGTTTTTGACATGGTATTGAAGTTTTTAACATGGTATATGATTGAAGTTTTTCACATGGTATTGAAGTTTTTGACATGGTATACGATTGAAGTTTTTGACATTGTATTGAGACGTTTTTGGTACGTTGTTCATGACATTGTATTGAGCCGTTTTTTGGTACGTTGACATTCCTGTTAAATGTGTATGTAAGTTGATTTGAGACATGCGTTGAACTATTTTTAACGTTGCTCCTGGTATTTCATAAGTATTTCAGAACGCTGCTTCCATAAGTATTCGTGTGGCATCAGCCAGAGAGAATTGGCAGATTATGAAGAATTTTTTTTCCATACTTTGGCATTGATAACTATATGTTATAACTTGCAAAAAAAAAAAAAAAATTGATGAGGAAGATATTTGAAATTTTTTTTGAGAGTGCATTGTTGATCTTAATATTTATTTGGGAAATGTTTTCATTTATTATTGTTGGGTTTCATCCTTAACATTAAAGACAAAGATAGTACAAAGCCCTATATGGAGAGAATGCCTCTTTGAATTGTAATTAAAATAAAAATAAAAATTACTACCAAAAGTACAATTTTACTGTATATTGGCAGAAGTATTTTTCTATCAGCAGAAGTATTTTTACAGTACAAATTTTTGCCAACAGAAGTTTTTTTTTACAATATGCATTCAATCATATCTATTGTGGGAATAGTTCTCACTGGCAAGGAGAAATATCTTGAGTGGTCCTGGATGATAAAACACACCCTCATTTTCAATGAGTTGTGGAAAGGAGTCTGTGTTGGAGACGGAGACATAGAACAAGAACAGCCTACATCAGATAAAGAGCTCGTCATTTGGGAAAGAAAGAACAACAAAGCTTATGCACTAATTGTAGAATTTGTAAATGAAGAGGTGAGTAGCCATATTTCTCCATTTTCAACTACTTTTGAAGCCTTACAAAAACTGAAAGAACTCTATGACTCACATTCTGCACTTGAAGTTGTTCAACTCATGATTAAACTCTTCGCTCTTGAACTGTAAAATAATGATCCTCTTGCTCTTGCATCTGAAGTAAAGTCCATAATGCATGATATCAAATCCACTAAGGTTGAATTGGATATTCCTCTTATTTCTTTTCTCAAGGCAATTTATCCTACTTACTCCAATTATCTTGAGTCATTGCAAGCAAATAGAAATCTCAAAGATATCACCTTTGACTCTCTTGTGAAAAAGTTTGCTGAAAGAGAGAAAGATTTTGGAAAGAAGACGGCCCCTGAATCTTCTAAAGAGGTTTTGTGCCTTGCTCATAAAGAAAATCATCCTGCTCAAGATTCTTTAAAAGGAAGAGGTGGTCAAAGAGTAAGAGGAAGATATTTCAGAGGCGGGGGGGGCAGACACTCTCAAGGAGAAAAGGCAGATTTTCACTACATACGCTACAAAAGAAATGGATCACATGTTGCCTCTACATGCAAGTTACCATGGGACAAAATTGAGCAGCAAAGAAACCAACAGAAAGGTAAAACTGATGAAACAGACAAAGGTAATGCACTTAAATCCACTCACTATGTTGTGGCACAATGTAATATTGGAGTAAATGAATATTTATTTAATGCTTCACTTGCTTCTTGGAAAAATGATTGGTTGCTTGATTCAGGAGCAACCTGCCACATGACTCATAGAAAAAAAAAAATTTGAACAATTTACTGACAATGTTGATGGAGCAGTATACTTTGCAGACCAATCAAAAATCAAGCCATCA
This sequence comes from Pinus taeda, assembly GCA_000404065.3. Lineage (NCBI taxonomy): Eukaryota > Viridiplantae > Streptophyta > Pinopsida > Pinales > Pinaceae > Pinus > Pinus taeda. Next base: position 5,485 of record APFE031170050.1, read on the forward strand.
GGGCTTGGCACAATCAGGCTTAAATTGCCTGATCTTCTAGACTTTCTTCTGCACCATATTCTATATCTCCCAGAGCTGAAGAGAAACTTGATGTCCTTGGTTCACATCCGCCAGCAAGGTCACTCCATTCATATGTTTGATGGCAAGCTTGAGGTGAGAAAAGCATTTGACGACTCACTTGTCATGAGGGGAATAGAAGAAGAAAGGCTTCTCAAGCTGCAAGGAACCTCTGCTTGTGCACAACATTTCTCATACAATTCTCATCATGAAGAAGTTACACTTCCATCAAGTTTATTATGGCATGCTAGATTTGGACATTTGAACTATGACAATCTCCACTTATTGATGAAAAATGGTGTTGCTAGTTTGCCTACAATTCCTAGGAAACTTAAGCAATGTGATGCTTGCATTCTAGGAAAGCATAGCAAATAGTCTTTTCATGATTCACATTCAAGAGCACATAGAAAACTTGAACTCATTCATTCAGATTTATGTGGTCCAATGCCTGTTCCTTCTGCAAATGGAAATAAATATATCATGACATTTATTGATGACTACACCAGAATGTGTTGGGTTTATTTATTGAAGAACAAATCTGATGCTTACCAAACATTCAAGAATTTTCATAATGGATTGAAAATGATGCACAATCTCATATTGGGTCTATTCGCACTGATAATGGAAAAAATAATACACATCAAATGAATTTGAAAACTATCTTTGCCAACATGGGATCAAACATCAAACAATTGTGCCTTATAATCCCCAACAAAATGGTGTAGCTGAAAGAATGAATAGGACAATCTTAAATATGGCACGATCCATGCTCTTCTTCAAAAATGTAAAGATAATGTTTTGGGCTAACGCTATTCTATGTGCTGCATATATAAAGAATAGATTTCCATCTAATACTATTAGAAACAAGACTCCATATGAAATGTGGTATGGACATGTTCCTTTGGTAAAGCATCTCAAGGTCTTTGGTTCCACCTGTTATGCCTTGATACCAAAGGTACATAGACACAAACTTGGTGCTAGAATTCGTAAATGTATCTTCTTCGGGTATTCAAACACCTCCAAAGCATATTGTCTCTATGATGAAGTAAATAAAAAGTTTGTTGTATCTAGAGAGGTAATTTTTCTTGAATCATCCAAAACTGACAATGTTGTTGAGCGGAAACTTGATCGCTTGGATAGATTCACAAAAGAAAAATCATTTCAAGAATTTGATAATCAAATTGCACATCTTGAAGGGGGGATTCCTATACTAGATCAACATGTGGAATCTTCTTCTGAAGAACACTCTTCCCTGCATGAAACTCGAACAACAGATGATGCTTTAAGTGATGTGATTGATAGAATTGGGAGACTCAATCTTGATTCAGTCCCAACTCAATCAACGGAGCAGCCTGGACCATCTGAGAAAGGTCCCCCAAAGTGGCTGACAAAGACACTTGAAAGTGTTCATCTTGATGAGGTTGAAAAGACAGGAACTAGAAATTCAAACCGGAAAAATGGAGGTGATGTAGATGACTCATTCTCTTGTTGATATGGATGTTTCTTATGATTGTGAATTGAACTTGTCTACAAATTTTGAACCAACTTCCTTCAAAGAAGCTGCTTCTCATGATGAATGGAAAGAAGTGATGCAAAAGGAGTATGATGCCCTCATAATGAATGGCACTTGGAAGCTGGTTGATCCTCCATTAGGAACCAAACCAATTGGCTGCAAGTGGGTCTACAAGAACAAGTATAAAGTTGATGGCTCACTTGAAAATAACAAAGCTATGCTTGTGGTAAAATATTTTGCATAGAAGGAAGGGGTCGATTATGAGGAGACTTTTGCTCCCATAGAAAAATGGGTTACCATCTGGACACTCTTTGCACTAGCAGCTCAGAACGGTTGGAAAGTCCATCAAATGGATGTAAAAACTGCTTTCTTGAATGGAGATATAAAAGAGAATGTTTTTATGTCCCAGTCTGAAGGATTTGCTATGAAAGGACATGAATGTAAAGTATGCAAACTGGTGAAGTCCTTGTATGGCCTCAAACAAGCACTGCAAGCCTGGTATGAAAAACTAACTGAGCATCTTCTGAAACTCAATTTCAAACATTATGATCTTGATGATGCAACTTTATTTGTCAAGAAAGTTGGAAAAAAATTTGTATATCTTGTGGTATATGTAGATGATATTTTAATGAGAGGGAACAATGAAAGCTACATTGCATCCATAAAGAAGGAATTTGGAAAAAGATTTGAAATGACTGATTTGGGCTATGTTCATTACTATCTTGGTATTGAAGTAACACAAAAATCGAAGTCCATATTTCTTTCTCAAAAGAAATACATTGGAGATATGTTGAACAGGTTTGGCATGACAAAATGCAATCCTCTTACTACTCCAATGGAACAAAACTTAAAGCTCACAGCTATTGAAGGAAAATAATTTGAGGATGCAACAAAGTACAAATAGCTTGTAGGAAGTCTCAACTACCTAACTACTACCAGACCAAACATTTTTTTTGTTGTTGGAATCCTCTCCAAGTTTATGCAAAAGCCTTGTGAGGGACATTGGTCTACTACAAAAAGAGTTCTAAGGTACTTGAAGGGAACTCAAGACTTTGGAATCAAATATACACAGGTGGACAACTTCAACTTGATTGGAAACTCTGATTCGGACTTTGATGGAGACAAAGAAATTGGGGTATCTACTTCAGGATATGCTATGAGTCTTGGATCAAGAGCTGTCTCCTGGAGATCACACAAACAATCAGTTCCAACAGATTCCACAATAGAAGCAAAATATGTGCCAGCAGCTGAAGCAACAAAAGAAATCATGTGGCTCAGGAAAATTCTTGAAGATTTGTAGGTAAAACAAGTACAATAAACTCCACTCATGATTGAAAATACCTCTGCAATAAAGTTGGCCAAGAACCCAAAGTTCCATGATTGAACGAAGCACATCAATACTAAATATCATCTTATTCGACATCATGTTGAAGCCAAAACAATCCATCTCCGTCATTGTTCCACTAATTAGCAAATTGCAAACATCTTCACCAAAGCGCTTGGAAGAGAAAAGCTTCAATGATTCAAAATGATGCTTGGATTCACCAACATCCCTTCAGATTAAGGGGGGGAATGTTGACACCTAATCATCAGGATTAGGTGAATATAATGTAAATAAATAAATAAGTAATATGAACAGTCATTGGGAGATGAAGTGAATAGTCTCTCTCTCATGTATATAATGAAGACCTACCTAAAGGAATGAAATAGACAAATCAATTTTGCTTGAGGAGTTACTGCCTGGTCTAGACAATGGAATAGTCTAGGGAAATCATTTCATGTAATTTATTATGGATTTATGTCGTTGTGGTTAAGATTTTCATTCCTCTTCGAGAATATGGTTTCTATTGTGTTCTATGGATTCATATACTTTTTTCTATGAATGATTTAGTGGCTCATTCAAAGATGGGACTGTCTTGCATCACTCTCATGTTTGCTTATTCATCTTTTTTGTTATTACAAAAGATGCATTTAGTTGGAGTGCTTAATCTTAAAGGAGTTTATTAATTATATTAAGATTTCAAGATATTTAAAGGTATTTAATAATCATTTTGTTGATGATTTTTTTTCAAATGCATATAGATTGGACTTCGATCAAGACTATTTTTTATAGACACTTTTGGTGCATTTTATAGTGCTTTGGTTGGCAATTGTAAATGTTTTACTATTTAATTTATCAATCTCATTTCTTGTATTCCACCTAATTGAAGACATATGTTTGCTAATTTGATAGATATCTTGCAATATCTTCTTGGTTTGGGTTCTCTAGGGTTCTCATCAACAATTATATAGGAATGGTGTTTAGATCACTACATGTCAAATTGTAATTATATATGCCATTCACTTCACTACATTTATTCTTGTCTTCTTAGTAAATTTGACTTTGGAAGGCTAGAAATATTACTAAGATCATTTTGTGGGGAAAATATGGTCTAGAAATAGTTCTCCCTACATTCCCTTTATAAAATCACATTATCTCATAATATGATGGGAATATAGCTTTATTAGCTTTGCTATATAGTAGGGTAAGATGCTTATTGTAGATAAGTCGACTGTTTGGTGCACTCATGATAATCACTGACAAATATTTATTTAGATCTGATCTTTTTTTGGGTAAGCATGTTTATAAGTTTCAATAGAATTTTAATATTTGTGACATCATTTAACATCCACATTCGTTTGAAATTCAAGGTTCATTTTCATATCACAAGAAACTAGCATGTTTATGGTTATATGCTTTAGATTTGAAAATAAAATAATATACAAAATATCCAAGAATAATATGGGTTTATTCTCACTTTATTAATATCAAAACCCTTAAGGTAAGGAAAAACATTACATTAATTGATCTTTTTATGGAAGGAATCCTCTATTTTTAACTCGCTTATTTGAGGAGGAAATCTCCTAATGAAATAGGCTCCAATTACAATAATCTTCCACACCGCCCATAAGGAGGAATCCATCCTTATTTATAAAAAATCTAGGGAACCCTAATCATAACAATCTCCTAACTACCTAGTGGACTTTCTTTAATGAGCTCACCTTATTTTTCAATGATGATAACTACCATAATGTGCTTTATTTAATAATATTGCTGGCATAATACATTTTATGTATTGAATGGCCCACACTATTATTAATTTATTGTGGGTGCTTTGGTCCCTACTACACCCTTAGGGAGGATCCCAACATTCCACGTGACTTAGAAAAGAATTGTCCTAAACACTTTTTGTGAGGAGGTATAACAATAAACTAGGTTCCCATAGATCAGTGTGGATTGTAATGTTGAATTAGGCTAGAGAACCAAGGTTCCATGTAAAAGTGTGAGCCACCAGGTAGAAGTATTCTAAGTTCCAACTTAAACATGGGTCCCATGTATGGGTGCTAAAATAGAAACTCAATTTATGATTTTTGACCTCCATGAATGACCAAGTAATATGCTACAAATATCCACCAATGTCATGGTGATTCAAATAAATATCATTTTCAAACAAATCATCCACATAGTCCTAAAGGGTTGAGGCTAGATTTCGAAGAAACAATACCACTATGGAATATGCAAGTAGAGCACTAGTTGTCATAATAGGATCTTGATTTTCCTCAATGATTTTCTCTATTTAAGGTGGTTTAAAGCCATAATATAGAACATGAAGGTATTTGTCATCCCAAAAATTACAACTGTCCATATACCAATCAATACAATCATCCCTGAAATCATACTAGACATATCTTTCTCAATTATATTCTTCCCTGATCCATGAAAATATAGTTGCAATAATACAAGTTTCCTAATATTGAGAAACTAGTGCTTTATATATTTTATTTTATGAGACCAATCAGAGATTTTTCAACAACATTCTCACATTGCCACTACTCACATCCATTATAGTTGAGAGTAGAAACTTGCAATGGTTTTAGTGCACTAGATATTGATTTGAAGTAAATCATATAATATACTAAATCAAACCCCTATAAATATTTTATCCAATGGCACTAGTCTAGGTTAAATATGAGGATCATGTCAAAAGATATGAGCTCTACAATCCACGTAGCCATCAAAAGAAAAAATTTAACAATATCTTTGCTTCCTAAACTCTAATTTAGATTATTTTTCTATTTTTTTGAAATCAAATTATTTTCTAAGAGGAATAGAAATATTGATCTCTGTTGTGCAAGGAAATAAATGAAAGATAATGTAAAGGAAATGAGAGAGAGAGAGAGAGAGAGAGAGAGAAATATGGTAGAGATCATAATAATATAGTAGAACCCTAACTTCTATTAATAAATTAAATAATAAAATATTGTACAACACAAATTGGCTAGAATTGTGGTAGTTATTTCTAAAGAGAGATATTGAATATACATGCATTTACCAAAAATTTATTACAAGAAGCCAAAGGAATGGCCTTTTAACATAAATCAAGAAACCTATAAGTCCAAAACCCTAACCGTCGAATATGAAATGCCCAATGTTTTGGGAGCACCAAGATGGTTAGGTGGTACATCAACTTCCTAGGGGTACACGTTTTGCATGTAATCTCCATTTGGGGTGGATAGTAATTCATTTGAAAGAACTATTCCAGGATTACAACTTTTGGTTGGGGCTAGAGCATGCCATAGAAGCACTTTCCCCATTGAATGAAAAAAAAAAACATTGTTTAGGGCCTCAAAATTATATTGGAAGTTTGGGGCTCGAAAAACCATAAATAAATAAATAAATAACTATGAAGAAGATAAATAATTGTTGAGTTAATGGAAAAAGGTGGGTGGCCACCAATATCCACCTATATTAGTCCTCCCCTCTTAGGAAGAAATGGTATCCATTGTGTCAATTTCCTCATACTATGGAGAAATTTTTGTCGAATTTCGATCCTTGGGAGCCACTTTCCTTAGTGAAGAAGATGCACTAATATGGAAATCCAATAGAATTGTATGCTCTGGTGGCAAGTATCCTTCATCTTAGTTTCCATGATACAATCCATTGTATCCTTTTAAATGTAGTCAAGTTTGAGTTTTTTGAAGGGCAATTTCTCAACTGCCTTTAAGGTGTCTAATAGAGGTGAAGCATATCGTTGAAGTAGCTCCACATTAAATATTGGTTGCAAGCCAAGGAAAGGGAGAAGAATTAATTCAAAAGGATTTTCATCGAAAACATTTTTGATTGTGTAAGGCCCATATCATAGTGGTCTAAGATTCATGTGGAGGCCTAGGAGGAACTCTTTCTGTAGAAGCAACCACACCTTATCCCCCACCTAAAAGATGCGTGGAATTTGATATTGAGCATGTCATTTCTTGTATTTGGCATTGTCCTTTTACAATATATCATGAACCTATGTTTTAAGTGTTGGATATATTCAACAAATTTAGTTTCTTTATTTACATCATCTTGAGCATGGAAGGACATTGCTAATGAAGATGCAATGGGAAAATATATATCGATTGAGTGATTTGTTATAGCTAGAATAAATATGTAGAATGATTATGTTCCTTGAATTATACATGAACAAGATATGCATAATCATAATGTTCACCACTTATGTATTTCCATTTGTTTGGGATGAAAGGAGGTCAATTTGTTCAAATTGGAATTTATTAGAGACCATAGATTGGACCATAAGTTACTAAGGAGTTTGTTATCCCTATTTGCAATAATGGTCTAAGTTAACCCAAAATGAACCCAAACATGTCCAAAGGTGAGTTAGTAGTGGCTTAAGTTTGCATACTCTTTGTGCATGGTGTCAGAATGGCCATAGTAGAGAACTAGTCAAAAATCACAAACACATAATCACTAGCATGCCTAGTGGAGGGAATCACTAACATGCAATCTATGGATATTGACTCCCAGGAATTTTCTGGGGTAGGTAGATGAGTGTATAACCCCTAATTATTGATGGTTGATTTATAAATGGCATAAGTAGTGCACTATATGATAAACCAATGAAGATCTTGTCAAAGATTTGGCCAATAAAAATACATTTAAATGTTTCTATTATATTCTACACAAAAAAGTGCCCTATTAATCAACCGAATGTGATTCCAAAATCCGGTTATCATGATCACTTAAAGGAAGACAAAGGTGGCATGGATAGCATAAGAGCACATCCTTGAGGTGAAAATATGGAACTAATTTTCCTATCATCAATGTTTGACATGTGGCAGTGAAGTTAGAGTCACTATTGTATAATTATGGCAACCTAGAGATCCCATTCCAACAATATTTAATAAATATGGCTAGCACCACAACTGAGGGTTGTCTGAGGTAGTTTAAAGCATGGTTGGTGCTACCCTTATTATACTTGATGTTTAAGTGGAATTGTTGCTGATATGTGGACCATTTCTATTGGTGTTCATTCTATAAATTTTCTTATGTTTGCATGAATTTCAAAGTTCTATTATCAATGTGGAGGACTATCTCTTTCCTCAAAATATAATGTTTCCATTGTCGACATGCCTACATGATGGACTGCATCTCCTTTTCATGGGTGAGGTATCTCTAGACATTATGAGAGAGTGTTTCACTATGATATACTAGTGGATGTCCTTAGTGAGTGAGGAATGCACTAATAATATGGTTGAAGGTATCTATCTCAGTCTCAAATGGTTGTTACAAGTCTATTAGGGTGAGCACTAGTGTAAAGCATGTTGAAGAATCTTAGGGAATGCATATTAAAGTGATTCTTATTTTAACATGATAACAATTTGTGAAGGCTTTAAACAATTTATCTTTACTTTATTATTAGCATGTTTTTGTTAACTTCATCAAACTGCTATAAAAAACAAAAGGAGACAAGAACAAAAAATTTGGCTCTCTGCTAGGGCCAAAACCTCTCCCTATTGGAGAGGAAATCCCATGCGTAAATTCTTCTTATTGATATTCCATTGGCGAATACCAAGAACATGACCCTTGACACATTCTACCTCTCCAAGACCAAGGAAGCAATCCCTTATTTTTCCAATGTTGAGATCATCATCATCACTACTACCAGGCATATGTCAACACCCTACTATTGCATCTTCACTTGTTGTTCCTTTCACTTAGATCATCATTGATGTACATTCACATCAGTGGCACTGAGATCAAATTTGTGAGATCATCTTTTATACCACCATTCAGAGAGTTATATCAAGATCAGGACTCATGATCCTATAACTATCATAAGACTATATATCACAAAGATCATTTCTTGATATCAATATATACAGTGGTCATATGTTACATCTAACTTGAATATTAATATCATTACAAATCTAAATGTTGAGATGGTATATGAACAGATATTCTATATAGTGATGCTAAGAATGTAGCCCTACCTCAATGTTTTCCATTATGCCGAGACTGCTACAGGTATATCACCTAGATCCACTCCATCAATGGTATGTTGAGACTGAAGTTATGCTTGGAGAGAATGTCGAGGTTACTAGAGGCAGATCCAAACCCTTATCCGAGGCTCCTTCTGAGATTGCATACCCTTCACTGTAATTTTGAGGTTGTCATGATTATGCCAAGAATGTATATCGTGATAGTGACTAAGATAATAGATATGTATATGTATGTCGAGATTGTCATAGCAACTATAGGATCATTGTTGTTACTACGGCTAGTTATTATGTCAATACTATACCTTCAAAAGAGTAGAGATATCTTGATGTTGAGAATATTTATCCATCCAAGGTTCCTTCTACTCTATCCAACCGATATCTAGCTTAATTGCACCTTATACCCATCTGAGGTGTAGTCAAGCCCTTCACTGAAAATGCCTATGGCTCTGCTCCTTCTAATATATGCGAAATTTCGGAGAGAATTTGCGAGTTTTTTCCATTTCAATTGCGGATGCCCTAGACGAGTATTTATTGTGGTTGTGTCATATATGTAAGCCGATGTGAACTTCTGAACCAACGTGGCCTTGTTTTGAACCAACGTGCCATTTAAATAAATATTTAATTTATTTATTGAAGCCCACAATGATGATCTATGTTTCATTTTTCTCGCAGACTTCTTGATCATGCCAATGGAGGACTGCTCTTGGTCTTGGAAGGCTGCCTTGAATTAAATACATTTTACATAGGCTCTTAAAGAGCTACTTTACACATGACATGACTCTTTGACATAATAATAAAATCCTAAAGACATCAAGAAGAAGTATTTTGACCTATCACACATCTTGCTCATGAAACCCATGTAGCTGTCTAGTAAATTTAGTGTCCTAAATTGCTCTACATAAGTTATCAATCCGAGTATCATAAACTGATGAAGTGTGGTGCACCATATGTTCTTAGTTAACATTTTTTCTTACTTCGTTGTTTTATAGTTTATGTTGTTTTTGGGGGTTTTGTTTCTTATGTTAGAATCTAGTTTCTAAAGAAAAGAGAAAATGAAACAAATCAAAACTTTGAACAATTAGATTAATCTAAGCCGACAAAATATCTAAGAAAAGAAAGAAAGAAAAACAAATCAAGTCCCATTCATAACTTCACATATCGCCAATTTCGTTCTTAAGGAATTAAAAAGACTCAATGAGACATGAACTTATGTAATGAGTATCCTACTAAGAAAAAAGCAAGAACATGTAAAGAAAAATTAATCTACAGTGTTCTCTATGCTCCAATTCACCAATTGTAAAATAGGAAGACTACTTTCTTGGAATATTTTGTCAAGAATAAATTACACAGTTAGATAAATCTACAATCAACCAGTTGAACACACTTGCATGAATTAAAATTGCATGAATGGAAAATCTAAACTATCAAACTTGAAAGCAATAAAATGAAAAGCAAGGCCAATCATCTCACCTATAATCAAAATATTTCACCAATTAACTTCTAAAACAGTGTTAAGCTAAAGTCTCCAGAAATATCATCATATAGCATGAAAGAAATGACATCTAAACTATCTAATTGCACACTAATGAAAAGCAAAGCCAATCATCTCACCTATAATCTCAATATTTTTCCAATTAACTTCTAAAATGGTGTTAAGCTAATGGCTTCGGAAATATCATCATATAGCATGAAAGAAATGACATCTAAACTATCTAATTGTACACTAAGGAAAATCAAAGACAATCATCTCACCTATAATCACAATATTTCGCCAATTAACTTCTAAAACGGTGTTAAGCTAAAGGCTCTGAAATATCATCATATAGCATGAGAGACTAATGTAATAAGCAAATACAAGAAACATGTAAAGAAACCTAATCTACAATCAATCGGTTGAACACACTTGCATGAATTAAAATTGCATAAAATGAATGGAAAATCTAATCTATCAAACTTGAAAGCAATAAAATGACATACTTGAATGAAATCAAAACAAAACTTCAAAACAAAATCTACTCTACCTTACATTCTAATGTGCTCCATGACATCTACTTCACATCTCTTTCTATGTTGAGAACATCAAATCTTTATTCAAATTCTTCAAAATTACAAAGTACAACAAAGCCCTCCAAAGCTTTCCAAAGCCATCAAGGAAGAACTACAAACTTCAAGCTAAAGAGCTACCAAAAAGCTACAAGCTTAAGAATTAAAAAGCTAAACTCCCAAATGAAGGAGAGAGATCTCCTATCTATAAAAAAAAGATGAGAAGCCATCTCATTAATGAAAGTCCATGAATCTCTCCCTCTACCTCTAGAGTCCTAATCAAAATAGGAACTGATAAGACACATGTCTTCTTAGAGTTTCAATACAATTAGGAGATGTGACACATATCCTCATGATCCCATGATTCTCTCCAATCAAATTCTAATTTGGCCTTAGGGTGCCACATAAAGGTCTTCTAGAAGCCTCCTTTTGACCTACACATGTCAACAGTCTCAACCCACTTGTTAGGTATACGCATATGCACATTATTTTCTAATTTTTAACCACAAATTCACTTAAAAAGGCTAAGAATTAATAAAGTTTGGAAAAACATAAATGTGGCCCAATGATAATGAAAGTGGGATGAATGTAGACTTGACATAGTAGTGAAATGGAGGTGATATAATGGACATAATAGTGAAAGTGTAATGGAAATGAATGACATTTTCAAGACCCAACAGTAGCAAGTCATACAAAAATAATTTATTCTCTTTTATTACGTCATTTACAAAGATCATGTTATTATTAAGACCGAACCTAGTTACATTTTCTTCAACAAAGAAAAGGTGTTGTTTCAAATCCTAGAATTTCTATTGAGATTAACATTGGGAAATAGTTTCTTTAGCTCCATCCATGATCACTTTACTTAAGGTCCAAGTGATATGATAGAATCCCAACATTAGCCTTTGGTAGAAGTTAGCAAGGTCCAAGCTTGTTGTGGATCTCTGTCAGAGTCATCGAGGCCAACCACTCCAGAATGTATTGGATCTTGGCTGCATCCACATGAACCCCATTTTCATCCATAATGTATTTAAAATATTGAATTCTTTGCATGTCAAACTCACATTTCTGGATATTGGCATGCAATTTGTGTTATTTCAAGGTGCTCAACACTTTTTGGATGTGTTTTAAATGTTCTACCTAGGTTATGCTAAAGACGACGATGTCATCCAAATATACAACCATAAAAGAGTATGTAAATAGTTGTACTATTTCATCCTTCATGCTCATGAATGTTGTTGGAACATTAGTCAAGCTAAAGGGAATTAAACCACTCAAAAAAACTTTCTTTAGATTTGTAATTTATATTCCCAATTTTTTTTATTGGAATTTGGTACTAGCCTAACTTCATATCAATCTTATTAAATAACTTGGCACCCTTAAAATAATCAAGAAGATCATTAATTTGAGGGATTGGATATATGTTCTTGACAATAATTTTTTTCAAGGCTCTACAATCAATACATAGTCTCCATGTATCATTCTTCTTCTACACCAACATAATTGAGCTCCCACAAGATAAGCATCTCGATCAAAATTGGTACTTTTCCATGACCTCATGAATCTAACATTTTACTTCCTCATTCTCCAACAGAGAATGTCTGTATATCAGGCCACTCAATGAAGGAGCACCATGTATCAAGTCAATTGATTTTTTGACCTAGTAATGTAGATGAACCCACACTAGTGAATTGAAGATATCTTTGTATGCCTCTACAATATTGTCGACCTACTAATGTTGTGTAGAAGGGCCCCATGTCGAGGATATGGTGATCAAAATTACCTTCATTTCACCATCTGATTGGACTGTGAAGAGCACAAACTTTGTAATATGAGAGATTACCTTTCAACACTATTTTTTTGAGATCAATGAAATTGTGGTCGTTAGAACTGCCTCTAGTACCTTGTAGAGCTCACCTCCTAGAGTAAGAATGATAGTGAAGGGATGATAATAATGAAAAACATGATGTTTCCACATAGAATGTTTTCTTGAAATAACATCACAAAATTGAAGTGGGGAAACATCACACTATACCTCATCTTCGAAGGTTTTGATCCCATAGGTCAAATGACATTTCTAAATGATGTGGATGCCTCATCCATGGTTCAAATAGTGAAAGGTGTTTGCTTGGGGGTGTGGAATTTTTGGAAACATCAATCTCTTCATGACCTTGGTTGAGATCAAGTTTTTTTACCTCCTCTTATCAACAATTAAATATAGCTAGGTCCCCTTCAGCCACATCTATGAATTAAAGATGTGTTTTCCTTCCTCGCTCCTCTGAATGTTCTAGTTGGATCTTTACAGTCATAATGGTAGCATTGGGTTCTACATATATGGTTTACATTCCTTTACCCTCTTTTAAATTAGAACACAAGACAGAGTCCAACCAGAACTACTGGAAATTGTTTGTCGGAGTTATGGTAGGCATACGATGTACCTAAAAAGCTCGATCCCTCCTTATCTTTGAAGATAAGGTGTCCTAACCACCCTCAAGCTATTCCATCTCATTTCTTGCACCTGCTCTGAATAACCCCCTTAGCTGGTATTATTACATGTAATCATAAAAAAGCGAGTTCTCGGGGAATTTTGGGATTCCAAGCTTCTGATAGGCTTAAATTTTCGGTCAGACCAGCATGAATCGTCGACTATTTTGTGGAGTACCCTGATCCCATGGTAACGAGTGGACGAATAATTTCGACCGGAGTAGTTGCAGAGCCTACACATTGTCCCAGCAACAATGAAGCTGCAAAAAACAGCAGCAATACGCTGGATAGGCCATTCATATTCCCATGCGTAATTCTACGTAATAACGTTGGGATGAACACTGAGTGGAATTGACCTGTTAATATACCCAAATACCCACTGCTATATGATGAGAGTATTCCTCCTGGAACAAAATGATCAACCTTCAGCTCCCCATGTTGGATCCATAAAAGACCTACAACTGGCATTCTGACTAGCCTATCGTGTAGCTATAGCTCAGACTGATACCTGAACTCCATGCTGACTGAAAGCCAAGACGAGTCCATCTTCCTAAAAGCGAGGGAAAGAAGCCCACTCAAAGTTGGGGCTTTCCAGCTTGTGCGAGGCTTCCTTACCTTTATCGAGAGCTCAGTGGCCAGTAGAGGATTCTCAGCTCTGGAAAACTACTCTTGCCTTCCTTGGTTCGAGGGAAACCATTCCTAGATTCAGACTTTGGGCAGGTGCAAGTCTTCTTGCTTAGGTATGAACTCGTCCTACTTACATCGAAGAGAAGATGATAGTTATCGAGGAAACAACTGGATCTGCTCGATCTAAAACTATAAAGGACGCTGGGTGAGATGCTTCCTCTATCTCTGGTAATGGGCCCGATGAACTGTACGATCTAGAAGTACTATAAGATCTGGATACAACGTGCTACCTAGAAGAGGCCGCTCTCTGCTAAGATCTAGATATATACTCATGCATATAATGGTATGGAGCATGATGGATTTTGTATCGTAACAAGCATAGCTTATGGAGTGATTCCTTCCATATGGAGTAATTGATGGTGTTGTCCTACCTTAAGGGTATTCTCTCATTTTTGGGGTTTCTTATTGTGTTTATTTCTTTTTTCTTATTAAGTATATCTCTAATCCACGAAGGATCATAACAGCAATTAGGGTTATGAGCACCAACAGGGCAGTAGACGAGGAAGGCTTCCAAGCCGAGTTCCTCAAACATGGTATCCGGTCTCTCAACACATGGTCCTGAAACATATTCTCAAATTGGGGGCCAGCTAGATCTGAACAACTATTGGACTATCACGATTGGGCACACGTTCTCAAAGCTATATGCTACATTTCTACGTCTACGGCTATCAGATGAGTTGGAGAGTAGACACCTCATGGCTAGAGATCAGGTGAATTCCACCTAAAGCACCAGACAATCGATCACGTCTCCATACTAAGGGCCATTGGAGGCTCATCATCACTCTTTGAAAGTCTTTTGCTACTTTGTGTACTTTTTCAAAGCATTTGACACAATACTAAGAGAGCCTTTGTTTCAACGGATTCGAGACATTTGCGTCTAGCAGACGATGAGGCTATATGAGTCGGTCCTTGGCTGCCTTCGTACGGCACACGACCTTTATCACTTCAGATAGAGTACCATAGGAGTTAAGCAGGGGTGTCCCCTCTCGCCGTCACTTTTTCGGACTACATCGACAAGTTGGAATCTTTCCTCCGCGAGCATATCCTGAACGGGGACGATTGTCTCCTTCATTGATGACTTGATCCTACTAGGCTCCTCCCCTGAGGGCCTACATAGACAGATTGATGCCTTGACCAGGTTTTATGACCTTTGACGCTTTCACCGACTTACATTTCTACTTCCGAGGGAAGACATCGAGATCACCACAGCTTACACCTATTTGGGGGTCTAGTATGGGGGGCCTCGTTTCAGTGCGCATTAGGCCCTACAACGACGGCTTACACCTGTTTGGGGGTCTAGTTTGGGGGGCCTCGTTTCAACATGCATTAGGCCCTGTTGCACCTACTCAACAAGGGATACGGCTCCCTTGCCCTCCTCGAGCAACAATGTTTCCAGAACCAATTCCAGGACAATTCGTCCAAGCTGTATCTCCTGCATATGATCATCAAAACCACTGTCCTCTATTGCTCAGAGATCTAGGGACCAAGTCTGTTGCAGGCCGATTGAGCCAAGACCGAGAGCGTCCATTTGGTGTCGGTTGCTATTCTTTTTCTTTAAGATACAACAATATCGATTGTTTCAAGTAGAACTCATTAGTGTTATGCTAAGGGGATTTTGTGGAACTCAAACATCTTTCGAATGTCCTTCTTCAAATTCCCATTATCGTTCCCTACTTTTGACCTAGGATGGTTGTCTTATATTTTATCTCCTTGCTCTATCCCTTGTTTTATGAGTTAGGGTCATATTTTCCAAGATTTTATTATGATATATTTGTAAACCTGAACTCCTATTTATTCCTCTACTTCATTTTTTGTTCAATTTTGATAGCATATCAATAAGCAACTCTCAGTGAGGATATTTCCAAGAAATCCATATTAATTTGAAAGTACATATGTCATCCACTACAATACTTCAAAACAAAGTTTCCCTTGAAGTATTTTATACCCATCTTGGAGCACACGGTATGGAAAATATTGTTGTACCGAACACTATTTAGTCTCTCTCCTATCATAGATTTTTCCATATCATATATAAGTCATCATAGTTTCATGTAGGGTAAAAGTATTCCTTGTGAGCATAAAAAAAAATCTTCTCAAGTGGGTCGTACTTTTAATATTGCAAACACTTCTTTATCATGTCTCTCCTAGTGACCTTCCCACCAATATTTGACATGGGGAAGGGCTTTCAAAGAAATGAAGGTGATATTTTCGTTGTTAAAAAAATGCACAAACTAAGAGACACCTAAAAATTTTACGAATTTATCCAAAGCATAGGCATATATTTGGACTTCAAATAAGGGTGTATCAAAGTTAGCGTGTACTTTAAAGGGTATAACACCTCCAAAATTGTTTCTTGTTGAAGGTTCCACAACTACTATTGGAAATCATCGAAGGATTTGGGTGAATTTGTCCATCCTCTCATATATTTCTCACATGAGTTCTTCCTTGAGAAACAACTTGGTAGGATCTCCTTCTTCATCATCTCTCTTTTCTTCTACTATCGGAGTCTACTTGGGTTGGGGAGTGCAATCATATCTTAGTGAAACTAGCTCAAGGTTCAACTCTCTGTACCTTAACATCATCGAGGACATGCACCTAGAAACAATAAGAAGCATATTTCTATGATACCATTGATCTAGGTCGTATAATGAATGATGAAAGGAAGTAAAGGAAATGAGATAAATACACAAATAAATATAATAGGGAGCCTAAACCATGACTATATTACTGGTACTTATCTCTAAAAAGAGGGATATGGCGACTACAAATATTTTCCAAATGGTTATTAGAAGAGAAAAAAATAATTTCATTTTAAAATAATGAAAGAACCCTAGAGGTCCAAAAGCTTTACCCTATAAGATGAAGTGCCAAAATTTTTGTGGGACCCAAAGGGACTAGTTGGTACATCAACTTCCCAAGGGCACATTTTTTGCATAAAAATTGTGTTTAGGGAACACAATAGCTCTTTGGAAATAAATATCCAATGATTAGAAATTTTGGCTAAGGTTAGGAAATTACATGGCATCTCTTGGCCCAATGAATAGACAAAAAGAAATCATTTAGGGCCTCAAAAGTTCCCCAAAAATTAGGGGCCCAAAAAACCATAAGAAAACTACCAATAAGAAAGATAATTATTGATTCAATGGAAGAGTGGGTGACCACCGAGTTCCACCTCATTCATATGCAGAACAATTATTTTCAAATTCGACTTAAAAATCTAGAAGAAATGATCTAAGTGTTTACAAACCCTTTCTATATTTGAAAACCTATAAATAAGGAAAATAATTCTTCCCATTTTTCAACCAAAGAAAGGGATATAATACCAAATATCATGTTCTTTATACCTAAAAATAGAATCACATAAAAAAAAATCCAAGAATAAGATGAAATTATTGATATCAAAAACCTTAAGATGGGACACCACCTTACAATTGATCCTTTTATGGCAAGAAAGGAAAATTTTTGGATCCCCATAAATTTATATGTATAATAAATGGGAAAATGCCTATGATACATATGAAATTTAAGGTTTATATATATATATATATATAACCTTAAATTTCATATGTATCATAGCATTTTCCCATTTATTATACATATAAATTTTATGGGGATCCAAATATATATATATATTATATATATATATATATATATATATATATATATATATATATATATATATATATATATATATATATATATCATTGAATTACAAAATGTGATAAATTCTTAGATAATATTTAATGTCTTGGTGAATTTTTTACTAAATTAAAAAATATGTACAACTTTTGATGAGGCATAAAACCATGTATATTAATAGGAAAATATATTATTAATTCAAAATATATTAATTTAAATTTTCTAAGAAAACAAAAAATAATTAGAATTTTTCCCTCCTCAAGGGAGAATTATAAGCATTGGTAATTATTTTTATTAGGGTTTCTTACTTCCTGCTCTTATAAATTCCTAATTCCCCCTATATGTGTTGACATTGACCACCATTTTTGTCAAGATGAAGCAATATAAATCTTTTCTCTACCACTTCTATTTGGATTATTAATTATGAATAATCAAATATATGTGATATAAAACCAAATTTTATCTAAAAATATAACTTTAAAGTAACATATAGTGATCTTGCTACCACAAAAAATTTCCACCTACTCCACAAATAGAGAAACCATTAAAGTCATTAAAAAAAAATCACATCATTTATAAAATTCCATTCATTGTTTCTTGTACCATCAATGTAATTCCTATACCAAATTAAAGTTACCTTATGTATATTGGGTTAAATAAAACCTTACCCTATATCGATTTCTCAATTTTCATCTTGGTTATAATTTTCTACATTCTAATCATGATCGACTCAAGATATAATGCTATTATAAGTCTCCAAAATAATATGCTCTATATCAACCTCATTAGAAATTCTGTCATTTACATAATCTTCAATTTCTATCATTTACATAATCATAATCATTAATGTTTAATCCTTCATTAGAAATTCGGTCATTTACATAATCTTCAATTTCTATCATTTACATAATCATAATCTTTACATAATCTTCAATTTCTATCATTTACATAATCATAATCATTAATGTTTAATCCAGTGAAAATAAACTAATTAAAAAGTTTCTACACAATTACCAAGATTTTGTTCAAATGGCATTTAAGACCTCTTGAAAATTGACTTAGAAATATAGATTTTGTTCATTTAAGACCTCTTGAAAATTGACTTAGAAATATATAACATCAAATATATAATGCTAATCATTACAAATAGCTCACAATTTATTTATATTCTAAAAATGAAATTACAAATAGCTCACAAATTATTTGTATTCCAAAAACGAAATAAAATAATAACAATTGTTTGATCACTCTTTATATCATTTAATTTGATTATTCTGTTGATGTATACAAAATACTTTGATTAATATAAAAAGTAAAAGGAAGTATATTTAAATATTGCAGAAGTTAGAGAAGGAATTCAATTTATTTAAAAATTTATAATTTATCAGCAACAATTCTATTTATTTTACAAACTAAAATTTAACATATATATATATGATAAATTAAGCTCAAGAAGGGTAGCTTGATTATTAATATAGTGGTAGGACTTAAAATTGACCTCGTGTGATGGAAGTATGAGCTCGTACATGTTTTTTATTTTTCTAGATACAATAAATAAACAATAATAAACTATTTTCTGTTAAATCTAAAATAATGCTATATACACGGAGATAATTCTCCCTTATTGAGCTTGGAGTTGGTTTGAGATTTATAGGTGGTTGTTGAGAGATTCTCTCAACTCCTATCTCTAATGTTGAATTATTTTGATCTAAGACCAATTATATACCTGTATTATATACTTGTATTATAATTAGATGCAAGTATGCAATAATAAGATTATTTCTGTGAATTATTTTGTGTTGTGGTTGCTCTTCCATTTTCAATGTTGGTAACAAAGCTCTAGCTTAAATCCCTTTGGAGAGGGGCAAGAATATTTAGTGCCATGATAGTTAATCCTTTTATGTAAATAAGTGGATTAGCATATAGCGTGTAAGTTTTAAGTGTGTTTTTCTCTATGTTATTGTGTTTGTAAGAGCATTGTAGCGGCATATGAGAATCGTTATGAGCTTAGTGCAAGAAGTCGCTCATCTGATTGAGTGTAGGTGAGAGGCTCTCGAATCTTCTTGTTGTTCTTGGAGGAGGCACAATTATGTTTGTAACTTTCCACTTCCAGATGGGTTTGGGCTTCAACTTCTTCCATTTCTTTAAGTTCATGGGATGAGGACGGAGATTTTTTTTCTGCAAATTCATACTCAGTGGCTTGGTTTCATATATCTGAATGCAACGAACAGTAAGTCATTGCAGCAAAAGGTTATTTATACATAACGTCCAAAAATTTGAGAAACTCAAGAATAATATTGATAGCATCCCATGTCCAAACAAGCATAGTCACAATAGATCTTTACAACAACTCTTTTTTTAATTTCACTGGGTCGAGGAATGAGCAGCGTGACTGGAAAAATGAAGGGGTTTTAATAAGTTCAAACACATGCCAACAAGATCATGGAAGAGGGTGATTCTCAAAACTTCGAAGTCACTGTCCACTTCTTCATTTAGCTCTGTGTTGAAGGAGAAATAGTAGAAACCCTGTAGTGGTACAGAAAGGTGTGTTAATGATGGAGGAGCTAACCATTGTCAGAGCTAGAGGCATGTTGAAGCCATAGATTGGCACAATGAAAGTACATGCGATCGATTTACAATAATGCAACCTAGAGGAGAGTGCGAGAGTCTCAACCTTTGTTTACTGCGTAAGGCAGAAGTAATGGCAGTTATGGTTGTACCGAGCCTACACAAATGAATATTTTCATCCTTACGACTGAAATGATGGATCTATTTGTCACAAGGACATTGGCACTTCCAGATAATATGAGTATGATATTTCCAATAATGTTGTCATTGCTCTTATAATTTCTATTATCGAATGTGTGCAAAAGATCACAGTGTCATGAAGAAAATTCCAATGCCAATTGGACTGATGTTTGTGATTTGTCAAGAAGATGTGTTTCTCCTTATGGAAATTCCACAACCAGAGTCGTTTCAATACAAATTTGTATTGATTAATTAAAGGGAACCAGTGATTATAATATGAAAGAATGGCCATTCATCTATTTCCACTGCATTTTGGTGCTTGCTTGGTTTCTTTTTAGTGTGTAAAAATTATTAAATGATGAAAGAACAATTATTGAACAGATAAACATGGTTGAAGTTAATGCTTTTTTACATTTTTTGGTGCTGAGAGAATACATCGTTGACTTGATATGTATAATCTTTTAGAAGCTGGTGGATTTTGACATTTTTCGTCGTTTCAACATAAACGGTTACAAGTTATCTTATGTATTTGTAAATTCGTATATGTCAAAAAGGTCAGTTGTATGATGGAATGCTAGATAAGATTAGTACTTAGACAACTTACCTATATAAATAGAAGTATGTATTTTGATGCATACGGCTAGGATGGAAGTATGTCCATAGAGTGATTAAGTATCAAGGCTATTTTTTGGGGTAGTCAAGAAGCGTCAATTATGCAAAGTTATTCAACGATATTGAGAGGAAGTTATGTTTTAAATGTAGGTCAAGTTGAAGCTCGAAGTTGTGGTGGTGAAGAAAGATCGATGTCTACGAGATTCTAGAGTGGATGTAAGTGGTGATGAAGACTAGCCAGAAAGAGATCAATTTTAGTGTTTTAATGTGTATTTGTGGAATGTAAGCATCACACAGGCTTCCCTCAATGAACCTCTATCATATCGCGTAAGTTCATGGCATACTAAACAATACCCATAATTTGACTACATATTGAAAAATACCTCTAAAAATCACATTATTTAACCCCTACCAATACAAACCCAATACACCTTCCCAATTTAAAAGACCCTTAATTTCACTAGTTATTGTACATATCCATTTTTCATTAACATTTTTTATACCCTTTCATATTTTTTCATTAGCTTTGAGCTTCATTTCTTATACCTGCCAATATAAAAACCCTTTACCCCCTAATATATGTTCAATATATTATGTCATTTTTTCCTCAATATATATCCCCAAATATGAACCCATGTGGTATGGTATTGCTCCTCCTATGAAGCCCCCTATGGCAAGCATTAAGGGAGGGACTTGGAGATGCTTCCATGCTTATTTTGGAGTTGGTTTGAGATTTGTAGGTGGTTGTTGAGAGATATCCTCAACTCCTATCTATAATGTTAGAACTAGTCAAATCTAAGACCAACTATATAATTGTATTGTAATTAGATAGAAGTGTGCAATAATAAGGATTATTTGTGTGAATTATTTTGTGCTATGGTTGCTTTACTATTTTCTGTTTCATATGTACTCCATAAATTTAAAATATATATATATATATATATATATATATATATATATATATATATAATTTCCTTTCAAACATGTTACATAATATTTGGTTGTTTTTTTTTTTCTTTTTATAATTTATTATCATTTTATTTTTAACATAATATATTTGGAAAATTCCATCTATTTAATGGATAGTACTTAATATGAAGTTATTGTAATTATTTATTTAAATATAATTTAAATTAATGCTAGATAAGATATGTCCTTTATGATAGTTTATTTGGCAAACTTGTGATATGCAAAGACAATGTAAGTGACGAAGGCCAAGGAAAATTTTAGGGGCTAATATTAGCAGGTGGGTTTTCCTTGTTTTTCCCAAAAAAAGATTCAATAATTTCCATTTTTTCTAAAAATAGTTTTCTCAAAATTTATAATATAAAAATATTTTACCTTTAAAATCGTCAAAATTTTATATAGATACTATATAGAATTATTAGAATTTGAATATTTTTACAAAAATATTATCAAACATTTTACAAATTGCATATCATGGAGCAGTGAGATTTTCCAAGGTTTCTAAACGTTAAGATAAATTTTCATTTTTTTAATTTTTAATGTTCTATGTTCAATCCCTTCGCATAAATCATTCTTTCCATTTATGGAGGGAATTGGTGATACCTAAAGGTCACTTACACCATTATAGATCCATCTTAACTCCAAGCACCTAGAGGGAGGATCAAGTCTCTTAAGATGAAAACCTATTTTTGAGTGAAAAACTTGAGGAAATGTTTGCATGTCTAGAATATTAATCCTTTTTGGCACTTGGTAGATCCCGAGTTAAGAGGATCTATGTTGGTTTTGAGAAACTCTAATAAAATATTTTAACCATAAGATTTTCTTCTTCTTTTTTCACTTGTTTTATATAATATGCACATCGCTGATATTGAAATATTTTGTTTATGAGTCTTGATCCTTTTGGGAACTTGGTAGATCCCAAGTTAAGAGGATCTATGTTGTTTTTGAGAAACTCTAATAAAATATTTTAACCATAAGATTTTGTTTTATTTTAACTTGTTTTATATAATATGCGCATAGCTGATATTGAAATTCTCTCTCTCTCTCTCTCTTCTCTCTCTCTCTCTCTATATATATATATATATATATATAATATATTATCCATTGGATATTTTCTCTTTCTCTCTATGTGTGTATATATATGCTATTAATATATTTCAGTCAACACATAATAATTTTTAATTTAAGTTACTTTATTTTCTTTATATAAATTTGAAATAAAATTATGTTATTTAATTTGGACATTCATTAAATATTACATGTCAAGTGAACATATGAATTACACATAATGTATTATAAATTATATTATTTGTACAGGTAATTTGTCAACTCCATATTAAGTAGTGAAGGAATTACATATTTGTAAATTATTATTTTTTTAACTTTTAGTCACTTTATTTTCTATTTAATGTTGATTTTAAATTAAGTTGGAGACTTGAGATTTTATTTATGACCGATGTTGATTTTTTTTGGAGTAGTCTATCTAGGTGGTAATTTAATTCAAATCTTGGGGGGAGGCCCCCAAGATCTGAAACATTGAAATGCCAGAAGAAAAATAGTAGAATGCCCAATAAAAAAAAACAACAAAGACTTTTTTATTAAAACAGATATTAACTGTAATGATTATATTGTGGTGGACAATCTGTCCTTTTACAAAATGTGACTTGTTACTTATAGTATTTTCAGTTACAATACCATGGGTCAATTCCATGGGTGAATGAATACCATGGGTGGATGTCACAATACCACGGGTCAATTCCATGAGTGAATGAATACCATGGGTGGATGTCACAATACCATAGGAAAATACCATGGGTGAATGAATACCATGGATGGATTTCATTTACAATACCATGCTTGGATGCAACTTACAATACCATGAGTAAATTCCATGGATGGATGAATAACATGGGTCAATGAATACCATGGGTTAATGTCATTTTCCATTCGGGTCATTCCTCCCTCCTTAAGAAGCAATGGTCCCCATTGCATGAAGTTCCTTTATTGAATATGAAGAGCCATTGAAGAGAAGGGTTTTATGTGGTTAACCCATAACCATGATGAACGAAGATCCGAGGATAGAGATACCCTGTAATTATTGTGACCAACTGTGATACTGATAGTATGCGGCCTAGAAAATGGACTTTGATGAAGTGTGGATTTGTGGATGACCCATAACCATGATGAACGAAGATCTGAGGATAGAGATACCATATAATGCTTGTGACCAACTGTGATACTGATAGTGTGTGGCCTAGAAATTGGACTTCGATGAAGTGTGGGTTTGTGGATGACCCATAACCATAATAAACGAAGATCCGAGGATAGAGATACCCTGTAATGCTTGTGACCAACTATGATACTAACAATGCGCAGCCTAGCAAATGGACTTTAATGACAAGGATTTTGTGGGGTTGACCCATAACCGTGATATTAGTTGTTGATGAAGTAGCAAGTGCCTACATAGCCTGGGGTGGGAGGGGACGTCTCCAAATAACCCAAGCTGAATGTTGCTATGCTGAAACTGATGAATGTGAAGCAAGTACCTACTAAAGTGGGGTGGGAAGGCACGTCTCCAATGGGAACCCGCTCTGAATGCTGCTCTAGAATTAAAATGGACATAACTCGGTTAATATAACTCATATTATTTATTATAACCCGTTTTTGGAAGCCGAAGGGCCATTTTTCATCTTCCCATGCATTGGATATCCTTATCTAAACACTTTAGAATCTCAGATTCGCGCTGCAATTTTTCCGCTGTCACAAAAGTTTTGAAAAATAGTTGATTTTAAATCAACGATATCTCCCACATCCGAACTCTGATTCGACCCATTTTTTTTTAAATTGGATCATTTTTCAAGAGGAGATCAGATCTACAATCATTTTTTTTAAATTCCGCACAAAAACTTCAAAAAATTATAGGAGAGTCGTCGTCCACTAGTTGTTGTCATAAAATAATTCTACAACATAGCTTATTTTAAATCAGTGATATATCCCTCATCTCGACTCCGGTTCGGCTGATTTTTTTTTTGAATTTTGTTATTTTTTTACAAGGAATCCAGATCTGTTATTTGGTTTTGGAAATATTGCACCAAATGTTTCAGACCTTATCTGCAAACTCACCTCCCAAAAAAATTCTTGCAAAAAAATGAGAAAAGAAAAATTCTTCCTACTTGGCCCAAGAAAGTGCTCTGTGGAGGTCGCATTGCATGCCTAAAGTTTGTTGAATATTTCTGCAAAATTTGAAATTGAAATATGCATGAAACACTCATTCCAATGGAATCATAGCCTACTCTGATACCATTAATCCAAATCTTGGGGGGAAGCCCTCAAGATCTAAAATATTGAAATGGATCCTGGGGGGAAGGGGGGCGGCAAGATCTGAAAAATTGAAATTGCCAGAAGAAAAAGAGTAGAATGCCCAATAAAAAAAACCACAAAGAATTTTTTTATTAAAACAGATAATAACTATAAGGACTACGTTATGGTGGACAATCTTTCCTTTTACAAAATGCCACTTGTTACTTAGAGTATTTTGCAGTTACAATACCACGGGTCAATTCCATGGGTGAATGAATACCATGGGTGGATGTCACAATACCATGGATCAATTCCATGGGTGAATGAATTCCATGGGTGGATGTCGCAATACCATCAGAAAATACCATGGGTGGATGTCACTTACAATACTATGGGTGGATAAATACCATGGGTAAATTCCATGGATAGATGAATAACATGGGTGGATGAACACCATGGGTTGATGTCATTTTCCATTCGGATCATAATTTCGCCCGAAAATTGTTGTTGGTCGAGAAAAAGTATATGTCCAATGATGAAAAATGGGAATTATTTGCCACTTTGAATTTTGGATTACGTTGGCTGAGCATTCTTTGGTACATTGGAAACCCATCTCTCTATTCATTTCGGTCACTCCATTTCAATGTCACCCAACGTACAGAACCGCAAGATTGAGGGGGATATGGAGATTCCAATTTTAAATGTTATGCATGATACAGGATAGAATATGTATGAAGAGATGAACGACCCTCCTCTCATTCGAATACTCTACTCCTAACTCATATTCCTTCCCATTTCGATGCCAAAGACGATGCTGACATTCTCAAACATGGATGGGTGGAGACAAAGCAAAACAATTCACAATTGTTGCTATGTATATTGTGTTAGAAAAAATTTTGTAGGGGAAGAGGAGAGGACTTCGGCTTAGAAATCAATTGCAGAAAGTCAAAACTTCAGTTGTGGCGAGAAAATCACAACTACACAGACGCTTAATTAAAACAGAAATTAAACGCATAGTAAAACAGAGTAAAAACCAAATGGTCGCGGTAAATCTAATCATGAAGGTTTAAGGCCACATTGCAACAAACTAAACTTTGGATTATATTATAAAGAATATTTAAATACATTCGCATGACAAATTTGGAGGCTGCAACTCCAAGTAAAACTCAAGAAACTTACTGTGATTTATGCTTCACTGGGGTTGCAAAGTAACTGTCTCTAAAACTACGTAAAAGTTGTTTCCATTCGCCTACCAATATTTCTTCCATGATTTTCTCCTTACTACCTCTTAGAATTTCACCCTCTCTCTCGCTCGACTTTGAAAAAATGACTTTTTACATTCATATTTATCCAAACCTACATTTTTTACATTAATACATGATAAAGAAATTCATTAAGACACGATATGGGTGATTATACAAAATGAGGGTTTTTTCTGAACTTGTGGAGGTTGTGGACTGCAACTAATATTTGCACAATAAATTTTTGAATATACATTTTACCAACTATGTTTTAAGTGCTTTAAATTCTTTGTTGTATTGTGGAATGGTCATTGTAGTAATAGTGTTCAAACTTTATATCCTTCAGCCTGCAAACAGATCTGCAACCTATGGAATTTGACTGGGAAGGTATGGTGGTTGTTAGTGTGTTTAAGGCGATGTTTGGGATTAGTATTTCCAACACTCTACCTTAATCACAACTGCCACCATTGACGATTCCAAAACAGTCTCTAAGATAAACAAACTTTCACGTGCCAATGGCTTTGTGAAAATATCAGCGAATTGTTCCTCCGACCTGTAGTGCTGCAACACAATTTCACTATTGTTAATTAATTCTCTAATAAAATGATATTTATCATCAATATGCTTGGTCCTCTTGTGGAAGAAAAAATTCACTGACAATGCAATTGCTGAAGTTTTTTTGCAAAAAATAGTTGGCATTCCCTCTTGGTCGTGGCGAAGATCCCTCAACATCTGTCTCATCCAAACTGATTGACATGTTTTTGTTGTTGTGGCAACATATTCATCTTCTGTTGTTGACAATGAAACTATTGGTTGCTTCTCGAAGGCCCATTAAATGGTTCCAGAACCCAAATGAAAAACATATCCTAACATGCTCTTTCAGTCATCAACACTTCCTACCCAATCATTGTCAATGTAACCAACTAGCCTGAAATCACTTTTTGTGGTGTACAAAATGCCATACTATTTTGTCCCATTGATATACCTTAGAATCTTTTTCACCACTTTCCAATGTGTTTCCTTGGGTGGCTCCATGAACCTCAACACCGAACTCACTACATACATTATATCCGGCCTAGTGGCGGTCAAATACATCAAGATGCCTATCATACTTTTTTATAATGTCATATTGACATTGTTGCTACAATATTCTTTGCCCAACTTCAACCCCATGACATTTGGAGTTGTTGCAGGCTTGTTGTTCTTCATATTAAACCTCTCTAAAATGTCTGCTACATAATTTTCTTGAGAGAAAAAAATATGTTTTTTTGTTTGCTTCACTTCTATGCCCAAAAAATATTTTAACAACCCCAAGTCAGTCATTTAAAACTCACCCTTCATGACTTCTTTGAAATCAGCAATAAGGAAATCATCAATTCCTGTAAAAAAATTAATCATATACATATAATATAACAATAAGAATATTACCATCACTCTCTTTGATGTAGACAGTAAGCTCACCATCACATTTGTCAAAACCATTGTCAAAGAAGTAAGCATCTATCCTTTTGTACCATGCACGCAATGCTTGCTTCAACCCATAAAGGGATTTCCTCAACCGATACACTTTGCCTTATTGGCCTTCTACCTCATAACCAAGTGGTTGTGCAACATACACTTTCTCTTTCAACACTCCATTCAAGAACAATGATTTTGAGTGCACTTGATATGCTTTCCATTTATGTTGCGCAGCAATCGCCACAACTATACACATTGTCTCCATCCTCGCGACTGGCGCAAACGTATCCGCATAATCTCTTCCTCGTTGATGCTTGTATCCTTTAAAAACAAGCCTTCCTTTATTCCTTTCAATATTTTCGTTGATGTTTCCCTTAGTCTTATAGACCCACTTAACTCCAATGACTTCTTTTCCTTGCGGAAGGTCCACTAATTCCCATATGTCATTCTTTTCTATTGCTTCTATTTCTTCCTCCATCGTCAGAACCCATTTTTCTTCTTTGATTGCATCCTCAAATGGACTGGGTCATCTACATGACAAAATAATGCAAATAATGAATTTAGACCATCGTTTCTATCAACTTCATCTTGCTCATAAATCTCATTTAAATTTCTAAATTTTAGTCTTATTTTGCTTGTTGAAGATGGGCTTGTCATGTCACTTGGTGTTGCGCTTTTTGGCGTGCTTTGAGAAGCACTCGCTTGACTATGTGACGTTGTCCTATTATTTGTTAATGTTGTTGTTTGTTTCCTACTTTGTTGCATTTGAATAGGAGTAGAGGGAGTCTTGAGGAATTGCTTGTTGTTTTCAGTTCCTCTTTGTCCTCATGTGGTATACATGATTTGACATTGACTGTCTTCTCTAAACTTCCATCCCATGATTCCTCTTCTATGAACAGCACATCTCCGATGATGATGACCTTCTTGGTTGATGGATTGTAGAGCTTTTATGCCTTGGATTCATAACTATATCCAACAAATATGCATTTCTCCCCCTTGATGTCCAACTTCTTCCTCAACTCATTTGGGACATGTGCATACGCCACGCATCCAAAGACTCTCATGTGAGTGACATTATGCTTTATTCCACTCCATGCCTCTTCAGGAAATATGTTCCAGATGCTTTTGGTTGGACACATATTCATGATATATGTTGCACAAGTGACAGCTTCATCCCAATAATCATTTGGAAAATGCTTTGCCTTCAACATACTCTTTGTCATTTCCATAATGGTCCTATTCTTCCTTTTTGCTACACTATTTTGCTGAGTTGTATACCTTGTTGTAAATTTCTTGTGAATTCCATGCTCCCTACAAAAACAAAGGAAGTCATTTGATATGTATTCACCACCTCTCTTAGTCCTAAGTACTTTGATGTAATGTCCACTTTTCATCTCAACAAGAGCCTTGTAATGGCGAAAGCACTAAAACATTTCACTTTTCTGTTTTAGGAGACAAACCTATGTCTTCCTTATGTAGTCATCTATGAAGTTAAATAACTAATGGTTTCCACAAATTGATGGTGTTTACATTGGTCCCCATAAATCTGAATGGATAATCTCCAAAGGTGCCTTTGCCCTTACTGACTTTCCTGCTGGAAATGTCTCTCTATGTTGTTTGCCCAATATACATCCTTCACATAGGTTGTTCAATTTTTCTATGAGTGGAAATCCCTTAACCATGCCTTTCCTATGCAGCAAATTCAAACCTCCTACTGATGATGCTTGACCCATCAACATGTAAGGGGATGTCCCCAATAAAAAGTCGAAATTAAACCTCAGCCTATTTGGTGTAGCAGTCCCAATAGTGGGTCGTATGGTAATGCCTTGACCGTGATTTCACGTAGAGGCAAGTAAGATGTCCCTGTTGGTAGCAAAGGTGTGACAGCTACAGTAAGTTAAGGAAGGTGCATCAAAGGTTCTAACACACTGAGGGTGAAGTGAGTGCACCCCTTGGAAACCTATACTTTTATGTGGCTTGGAAGGGAACACATGAGTGAAGATGCCTCACAAGTTGGAAATCAATTTAGCGAGCAATCCAAAGTGATGGCTAAACCAACAGCACATTTCAGAAAGATTCGTACATCCTTATACAAAATAGTCCATACATGCATGCGTAAGAAAACAAATACATATATCATTCAGAGTAAACCAGATAGCATAGAATACAATACAACACATGCATGAAATGTGTTGGCTCTATTATATTAAGAAGTGTAAGTTCTAGTCATACAATACATCCATGTCCAACCACTACTTCTGACAGTGGAACGTTATAGCCATAACCACCTGCTCCTCCAAAGAGATGTACTAGCTCTGCGCAGTGGAGAAGCCAAGGCTCATTACAGTACTATCCAAGTTTTCTCTAAGATAGTCCTATCGGAAGCTTGGCTGACCAAAAGCCTTTACAATGAGTTATGAGGTTCTATTATATCAAAGGGTGGGGTGACCCTTGAAATTCACCTTTGTGACAATTCGTCTACCCTCATAACTCTTCATATACTCTATGACTGTTACATCCAACTATGGACACTTGAACTTCCACTTGAAAAGATGTTAGATTACAATGCACATGTGCCCATGTGAGACAAAATGGATTGAGCAAGCCATGCAAGACATCACTGACACTCAGTTCGTTGTGGTGAGACCAACTCTTTGACATGCTTTTGATGGTGAAGGTGGTTAGCTAATGCCAAGCTTGGTCATCTGCAATGGTGTGCATGCACTCCATTGTGACATCTTGCTGAAGCAAACTCTTGACTCCGTTGCATCTGGGTGCATTGGTATGGCTCCTCCATCCAAATCATCTGCTATCATGCAGATAGTCTTCTTAGGTACGACCGAACTGACAACACACTAATGCATAGTGTTCGTGTTGATCTTCCAATGTGTGCTGGTGGTCATGCACATCAACTATCAACTGCATGTTCAGCTCCAAACGAACTTTCTTCTTGTATTTGCCTTGGTGAGTGTGTTAGATGGGTGGGATCACACGAGTGCGCACAATGACATGCATGCTACTGATTTCCCTTGCATTCGATCAACAACACTACTCACCATGTTTGCTTCATGCCAGCTACTGGGATGGATATATAACTTGTTAGGTTGTGCTATATTCTTTCCACGACTAGCCCACATAGTTAACCAGGGGGTTATGGGGGGGTCACATGGGATTTGAGGCGTACCCATAACCCCACTTTATGGGGTCCGGGGAAGCACACCGGAAATTTTTGGTTTTGGAACCTATGTTAAGTTGGGCAAACCCACCTATGGTTTTGTGCATGATTTTCGCACATGTTTTTGGATGTGATGATTTTTGGTCCACGGTATTGGACGCAATGGTTTTCGGTCCATGGTATTGGATGCTTCAGCATGTATAAATAAGTATTGTAACATTGAAAGGAACATAATGAAAAACCAAGCTGGTAGTCCCAGCTTTGGGATCCAGGAGAAAATATCTATGTATATGTGCTTTATGTGTTATGCTCTTGCATTGTTTATTTCATGTGTTTTAGAATTCGCATGTAGGTAATTTATGTACAGGTTTAAAACCTACATTTAGTATCAGAGCAGTTTTCGCTTCAAGGGGACGCCCCTGTTGCCAAGGGGTTTCGCTTCAGCCTATGGTAGACCCTGTTCAGTGGGAGATCTGCGAGATCGATTCTAGTGGTGAAAGAAGATGGCGAGCAGTGGAAAGATAGAGATCAAGAAATTTAATGGCCAGAGTTTTGAGTTGTGGAAACTCAATATGGAGGATCTATTGGTGGATAAATATCAATGGATCACGGTAGATCCAGGTACTGAACCAATGGGAGTGTCTGATGAAGAATGGAAGAAGTTGGATTAGAAGGCAAAGAGCATAATACAATTGTGTGTCTCAGATTCAATATTTCTGAATCTATCAGGGGAAGCTATGGTGAAGGCTTTGTGGGACAAGTTAGGGACTTTGTACCAATCTAAGTCTGTGGTGAATAAATTGTTCCTGTGAAAAAATCTATATAACCTGAGGATGAAAGATGGAGACTCGGTGATAGAGCATCTGAATGCATTTAATACTATGGTAAGTTAGTTAGCATCTGTTGATATTAAAATTTCAAATGAATATAAGTGCATCAGTTTGTTGTGTTCTCTACCAAATTTGTGGGATAGTCTGGTTATTGCAATAGGTAGCAATGCAACTGCCTTACAGTTTGATGAAATAATCTCATCCTTGCTAACGGAGGAGATGAGACGGAAAAATATGGAAAGCCAGAATGGTGATGCCTTGTTTGTACGAGGACGGTCCCATAATAGAAACAAAAATAAGTCATCGAGTGGGAGATCTAAATCTCCAAGAAAACCCGTAAAGGTGGTGTGCTGGAAATGAAAAAAGGAAGGCCACTTCAAAAGGGACTGTAAATCTAAAGCTCTTGAAAGGAAAGGGATCTGATGAGGCTCCTTCTGCAAAGGTGAAAACCACCTCAAATGAAGGTGGGGATGTGTACTTGGCTTCTTCAAGTACACATGTAGATCATGAGGCATGGTTGATTGACTCAGGTGCATCCTTTCACTTCACTCCCCAAATAGAGTGGTTCTGCGAGTATGAGAGATATGATGGTGGTGATGTCATCTTGGGGGATGACAGAAAGGCTAAAATTGTTGGTCACGGAAAGGTAAAGTTGAAGTTGCAAGGTGGAAGAGTTAGAACACTTACGGGTGTTCTACATATTCCTGCATTGGCCAGAAATCTGATTTTTGTAAGCAATTTGGATGATGCAGGTGTAAAAATAGTGTTCGAGAAGGATACCTGCAAGATGGTTCGGGGAGCACTGGTTGATGTGGGGAGTTTGGATTGGAACTCTATACAAACTACAAGGTAGCATGGTTGCTGAAGGGTACAACAGATCAGTGGTTCCTGAAAGTGGAGCAGAAAATCTAGTGGTCTCTCGAGAGAAGACCATGCTA
Organism: Pinus taeda; assembly: GCA_000404065.3. Taxonomy (NCBI): domain Eukaryota; kingdom Viridiplantae; phylum Streptophyta; class Pinopsida; order Pinales; family Pinaceae; genus Pinus; species Pinus taeda. Next base: position 38,496 of record APFE031170050.1, read on the forward strand.
TGGCATCAAAGGCTTGGACATATTGGAGAGAAAGGCCTTTGAATACTTCATGGTAAAGGTATGGTATAAGGTATGAGTAATAGCTCTCTGGATTTTGATTTCTGTGAAAATTGTGTATATGGGAAGCAGAATCGGGTGAGTCTCCCCTCTGGTGGTAAGAGGATGAAACAAATATTAGAGCTTGTGCACAGTGATGTGTTTGGACCTGTGAAAGTTCCATCACTGGGTAAGTCTGCGTACTATGTATCATTTATAGATGACTTCTCAAGAAATACATGGATATATTTCCTTAAGAAGAAATCTGAAGTCTTTGATAGGTTTAAAGAATTTAAGGCTCTGGTGGAAAGTCAGACAGAGAAGAAGATAAAGGTACTGAGGACAGATAATGGTGGAGAATTCTGTAGCAAGGAATTTGAAGAATTTTGTAAGAAGTGTGATATAGCACGACAGAAGACTACTCCATATATGCCTCAGCAAAATGGAGTCGCAGAAAGAATGAACAAGACGTTGATGGAAAGGGCAAGAAGCGTGCTCAGTGGTGTCAGGTTAGGATAGGAATTCTAGGCAGAGGCGGTGGATACTACATGTTACTTGGTCAATAGGTCACCTTCATCAGCGTTGGAGGATAAGACTCCACAAGAAGTACGGACTGGTAAGAAACCCTCTCCTTCAAATCTGAGGGTATTTGGATGTGATGCATATGTACAAGTTCCAAAGGAGAAACGAACCAAGTTGGATAGTAAATCTAAAAAGTGCATCTTTATTGGGTATAAGGATGGTTTAAAGGGTTATAAACTTTGGAACCCAGTAACAAGGTTGTGTACAGTCGAGATGTGGTGTTTAGAGAGGTGAAAGATGTTATTAAACTCGAAGTCAAACCAAAGGAACCTGTGAAGATAGAGTGTGAACTAAAGGAGGAAGAATCAGACTCTGTAGTAGAGGAGGAATCAGAAGATGAAGAGCCACAAACTCCGGTTGTGAGAAGATCAACTCGAGAAAGAAGGCAGCCAGAAAGGTATA
>APFE031170050.1:69495-137475 GCA_000404065.3 Pinus taeda
ATGAGAGGTGGTTGAGATGGAGAAGGGAAGGAGGGTATAAAAAGGGAAGGGGGAAGGGAGAAAAGGGGGGAGTTTTGGGGAGGTTGGGTTCTTGCTTATGATTATGGGGGTTGGTGGTGATTGTTTGGACTTATTATGATTTTGGGAGACCTTGGAAACCTATGGAGGTTTTTTGGGTTTGAGAGGAGGAAAGTATTATTATCTGGTTTTGCACATTCTTCTTTAGGACACACTATATCTGGTTGGACTTGGGCACGGAGGGCTAGGGAACCTGTGGAGGTTTCCTGGGCTAGGAATTTGTTTCCTAGTTGGCTGGAAGGTAAATCCGGTTGGGTCGGTGAGAAGGAGCGTTCAGCTGGAGCTATACGACAAAGGTATCATCATCAACCGCCGGAACAGGTATTTTTCCATGAACTACTCTTGTTAAGTTGATATCAATGGAATTCTCATCTTAATTTATGTTGCTTATGATAAAATGATAAGATGTTAAATGTTTAAAACTTTGTGAGAAGGTCAGCAAGCTCTTTTTATTACTTGCAAATCAACAGTAAAATAGATATGTTAGTGTATAATAGATTGAGGCTCTAATAATAGGAATCAGGTTCTTACAATTCTCCTTTCCTCAAGTGTCTCACCACGAGACCTGATTTGAGTGACCAACCCAATTTCATGTGTAAAAAATGAGTCTACATTCTCAGACTCTTTCGGGCAAAGTGTCTGAAAATCTCTCCTTAGCATTTGTAGCTTTGTTGTCTTCAATTTTTCCATGCCTTGGTAGGTTGTGTGGAGGGTGTCCCATGCTTTCTTGGACTTTGTTGCTACTGCAACTCTTGGGAAAATACTTTCATGCACTCCTTGAAAAATGTAGAAGAGGGATTTTTCTTCCTGTTGTCCCTCAATAAATCCCTTTCTACTTGAGACAATGCATTGTATGCTACTGCATCTGCTAGTTCTTAAAAACCATTCTCCACCAAATCCCAAATGTCTTGAGAAGAAAACAAGGCCTTCACTGTAATAGCCCAATAATCATAATTTTTGCCATTAAACTAAGGTATATGAAGATTAGTAAATCTTTGACGCTGCAATTTCTACCTACTGGTAAATATGCTCCAAAATAAATCTGCCCTCAAACAATTTCTTTGGCTCCTAGTAAAAACACTTGTTTTTACACTAACAGAGTTTTAACCCGCTCTCATACCATGTTAGAAAAAAAATTGCAGGCAGAGGATACACAGAGGCTTAATTGAAACAGAAATTAAATGTACAGCAAAACAGAGTAAAAACCAAATGGTTGTGGCAAATCTACTCATGGAGGTTTCAATCCACATCACAACAAACCAAACTTTGGATTATATTATAAATCATATGTAAGTACATTCACATGACAAATTTGGAGGCTTCTCCTCCAAGTAAAACACAAAAACTTACAGCAATTTACGATTCACTAGGGTTGCAAAGTAACTATCTATAAAACTTCATAAAATTTGCTTTCATTGGCCCACCAATATTTCCTCCATGATTTTCTCCTTCCTACCTCTGAGACTTTCACCCTCTCTCTCACTCGACTTTGCAAATGACTTTTTACATTAATATTTATCCAAACCTACATTTTTGACATTAATACATGATAGAGCAAGTCATTAAGACACAGGATGGGCGATTATACAAAGTGAGGGTTTTTCTGAACTTGTAGAGATTGCAAACTACAACTAAGAGTTCCACAAAAAATGCTTGAATATACATTTTACCAACTATGATTAAGTGCTTTAAATTCTCTGTTGTGTTGCGGAATGGTCAGCATTGTATTTTTGTTCAAACTTTCTGTCCTTCAATCTGCAAATAGTAACCTGCAGAAGTTTCGGAATGGTCAACGATGTACTTATCCTCAGACTTTCTATCCTTCAATCTGCAAATAGTAACCTGTAGATGTCTGTGAATGGTGAACGATGTACTTATGCTCAGACTTTCTGTCCTTCAACCTACAAACCCGCAACCTGGGGAAGTTGACTGGGAAAGTATGGTGGGGAAGTTGACTGGGAAAGTATGGTGGTTGTCAGTGTGGTTGAGATTATTATTTCCAACATATTAGTTCTCATTTTTTCCGTATACACTCTTCTTGAATTTATGTGAACCACATGCATAACATTGGGTTTCTTTGCAATGGGATTAGCGCTCCTGCCGCTTCTAAATGCCAAATCTTCAGTGGGTAGGTTAAGCACAATGAATGGGAAGCCTCGAAGAGAAAGATGAACAAGTTGTGCAGAATAAGAGAAGCATTTTTGGATGAAGATGAAGATCAATATGAGAATCGACGACGACATATGAATTTGATAGGAGAGGCTATTGCCTACCTTGTGAATGGTCATCTCATTGAGAAGCTCGACGATTGCAACAACTTGCAAAAAGGTTTTTCCCTCTGATTTTTCTTGATGTGGAAGACATAATGGACATATTTCCATGGCTTCTGGGATTGATCTCCACCACAGACAACAACGAGCTCTTATAGATCTAGGCACTAATGAATTCAACACCAACCTAACTGAGTTTCTTTACATGTACCCTAGCGATTCGATGTTGATTCCAAGCTCCTACAAAATTCAAACCCTCCTGAAACCTGAAACAAATGAATCTCTCCTCCATCAATGTAAAGACCACTCCCCAGCCTCCCCAATGGATGGTGGATCGAATCCACATGCACTATATCTTTATTTCAGATGGCGATGATGAGATCAACAATTCAATGAATATAAAAAGGTTTATGAAAGAAGAGCTCCAATCGAAAGCCATGGTATCGTGGTGTTGAAGACGGACATTAAGGAAAGTAAGTGGCCAATTTTGAAATTACCCATACACCCATAATTGTAAGAATTATATAACTCTTGTGCTTTTAGAGGGTTTCGTGACTATAAACATGGTGATAGCCTTTTAAATCACTACATTTAGTGATTCACAAAATCTCTTACTCTTCTTTTCTTAAACTGGGTAATCTGGGTTCCTACTTACTATTTCCCTGTGCTACACCTGTGATGGGTAGCTCTATAGAATTTTTAGGAAGCGGCTAGCTCTTCTCTTTTCTGCAAGTTTTAAATAGTTATCATGCATATTTTGAAGCTTTTAATCAGATATTTTCTCCTTTTAGTTGTTATGCATCTTTTGAATCTTTTAATCAAATAATTTTCATTTAGTAGGGTATCGGAGTAGTGTATTCATCTATTGAATCCTTTAATCAGATATTTTTCTTTTAATATGGTATCATAGTAGTGTATTATCTGCCATTTAACATGGTATCAGAGGAGTGTATTATTTACCCTGTGAAGTTTTGACCCCATTCCAATACATGGAGAGCAAAATTGTGGTTGATTAAGAACCAAAAATAAGGGAGTGTTAAGCACTAAATCATATGACAGTTGTGGGAATGGCTGTAAAAATTGTTTTTACTACCACTAAATTTATACATTTAAGAAATCTCTACTTGCTCTACGCATTTTCTGTTTATCAATGGATACATATATCTATTTGGGGAATTAACAGGATGTTATTTCTACTTATATATGTTGGAAAAATCGCTACTTATTCCTGCTTCATTAATACACACATATCTCCCTTTTCTGTGATGAGAAATTGTGGATATGATTACAGTTTCCTTTCCAGGTCTCAATTTTTATGGGAGCTCAAGAATTCGATATGTGTTGAGTTGGATTTGCTTTTAATATTTTCTCCTTGTAAGTGAAAAGTCTTGGAAAAAAAAAAACATTTTTAAAACTTTTCTGTGAACTTTTCTGTGATTAAGAAATAAGTATCCAAATCAAAGCGAGTGATTAAGAAATGAATACTTCCAAATTTTTCTATTGCATGTTTATGAAGGTTGAAGGTTGCACTTGCATATGGAGTTACTACCACCAATTTGTTTGTTGCGATCAATTCCAAGAAGTAGTAGAGAGAGTATGGTGGTGCTCACTCTACTTCGGCCTTTCCTTGGGTAACCCTGGCTGGGAAGATGTTATGGTATATGGCATGTGATGCAATTGAGGAGACTCAGGTTGTGACCTATGGTATGCTAATTTTGTTTCAAGAGTTGTTTTTTTTTTTCCTTCTTAAAAGAGATTCTTAGAACATGTTTATACATTTCATATTTAAAGTTGAAAAATGAAAAATGTAATGTGTTCACATATTTATTTCGATATTTAACTATTTTTTATATTAATTTTTTTCTAATATAAATATAAGTAATACATTATATTTGAAATTTTGAAAGTGAATAAATTAAATATGTAGAGTAATATTTAAATTATATCTAGTTAAATTTAAATAAAACATTTAATTATTTCAATATAGCACTGTAAATTAAAAAAGCCATAAAATTTATGTTTAAAATGATTTCACAAAATTAACAACATATTAACATTTAAAAACACGTTGTAGATTAAAAAAAAACAAAAAAACAAAACAAAACAAAAAATAAACACCATATATACCAATGTGAGTCGTTGTTTATAGAGGTTTTCTCTTTCTTAAGTTTAGTTTAAAGAATTTTTCCTTAAGAATAGAGATTGTTAGAACGTGTTTTTCATTAACATTTTTAATTTATTTTTACGCATTTTATTATAGATGAAAATTAAAAAATGTAATGTGTTCGCATATTTATTTTGATTATTTAACTATTTATTAAATTTTTTTTAATAATATATAATAATAATGCATTATAAATGTTTATGTAATTAACAATAAATTTGAAATTTGTTGAAAGTAGATAAATTAAATATGTAGAGTAATATTTGATTATATAGTTTAAGTTAAACAAAGTATTTAATTATTTCAATATAGCAGTTTAAATTAAAAGAGTTATAAAATTTATTTTTAAAATGATATTACAAAACTAACAACATATTAGCATTTAAAAACTCATAAAAAAAAGTACAAAACAAAAAATAAACACCATGTATACCAATGTGTGTCTCTAATACAACTTCAATGAGAGATAAATCACACAATAACTCTGTAAACAATAAGAGAAATTCCTCCAAAAAACAAAATACATGCATACATCCAAATCAAATGTCCTAAATAATGCTTACATGCTATCTATATATAATTAGAATTGGAAAATCTTGATATGCATTTGTTGACGCTCTAGATAACAACCCTGCTAGGGTTTATGCCCTTTGCACCTACAACCTTTTCCCTTCTCCTTATATTCTGGTTCCCCATCGTCATCATTTTTCTGAGTAACACCTATGAAATCATGACCCAAGAGGTAGTCCCAAACCCCTCCAACAACTCTTCAAGTGTAGTCCCTCTAGCAAGTCATGACACTGACAAGACAATATCTACAGAGACATCCAAAACAGGTGTTGCAAAGAATCACAAGCAAACTCCCAACATGGTATCGACCTTGAAGAACACGAGTACCTACATTATTAAGTCAACAAAACTTTCGCAGATTCATATCCCCCCTACCAAGTTGAATGTTAGAATCCAACACATACAAAATAATGCATTGATATGTAATTTTATAAGAATCTGGCCAACAGAAAAAGAACTCCTCCACTAGATTGTTGCAAGATGGAAGCAAAAGGCTCACTATGAGGTAAAACTTAGATCTAAAGGATTCTTTATTGTCACTTTCTCCCAAATAGAAGACCTAAACACTATTTTGGTAGGGGGGCCTTATTTCTTCAACTTCACTCAATTATACATGTGTTACTAGTTGGAGCGCTTCAACCTAGTCAAAGAAGACTTCTCTCGGGCTTCAACCTAGATTCACATGTACTCTCTTCCTCATGAATATTGGGAACCTATGATGTTTAAAGATATTAGAAAAAAGATAGGATAATTTGTGCACTTATTATATCAAACAAAGCATGGTATGCATATCTCTTCTGCACAAATATGTTTCTACATGAACATTTCTGACTCCCTCCTATAAGCAATCGCCCTAGAATTAGAAGAAAAGGATTGGATATGAACACTTGATTATGAAAACGTGCCCTTTAGATGCAGGAGACGCCATGTTCATGGGAACCTATTCCATGAATAGCACCTCAATGAATCAAAAAAGGATACAAGAGAGGTCATGAACAAGGACGAAGATGGTTTCATGAAAATTCTCACAAAGAAGTGTCATACCAAAAAGAAAAACACACCCACTACATCCAAGAGACAGGCTACGAGAAACAACTTTGATGTCTTAGAATATGTTATCATAAAACTTCACCCTGATAGGCTGCTGATTAGGTAGACCTTGAGTAACTGTTTCAAACCAACTTTTGGCTAAGGCTTAGCCTCCTCAACCTGAGAGGGCTCTCTCAATAAGTTAAAGATTTTGATAATGTATTAGATGACTAACTTTATGAAACAAATGAAGAAATGTGAATGGTTGAAACATAGTCAATAAATATCCATTGGCCTTATGGAGTCAAAATGTTTCAGTATGAAAATAATGTTAGCTTTACATGGAATTCAGAGCATCTAGAATTCAACATATGGAGAGTAGATCAAAAGCATAAAGGAAAACACAGTCCACAAATGTATGAAGGAAGTTACAGCATAACCAATGAATTCTAAGTAATCATACATTCATGCTACTGTAAGTAATGAAAAGAGGATAACCATAAGACATTTTGAACATTGAATTCCTTCCGAATCCTGAGAAGCAAAGCCAAATACTATATTAATTTAAACAGAGTCTTACACAAAGCACAATATGAGAGTTCTTTACAAAAATTCCAACCCTTGATACATCATATTTTCTCCCATATATAGAGTTCATTACATGACTTAGATTCCTTCATCTAGCATGAGGGGAATTTGAATTCTTCCTAATTTGACACCTATTGACACTTAAAACCAACTATTTAATATAACTGACTGTTAATTGGCAGTTCTAAAGACCTAAAACAATTAGGAGTGTAAATCCTCATTATGTTGGTAGTAGCATTGATTACAACACAAACTCGTTCCCTAACAAGTGGCCTTATTCAGTTTGGCTTTGTTGGTGTTTTAAACTCCCTGTTGTCCCTTGATGCCTTATCCTTTGACTGTTCTTGCATATTAGGAAGTTGTTCCTATTTTTCTGCTTTTGGTCTCCAAAAAAGATCTTCGAAAATTATCATCCCTGGTGTTCCTCTTAATTACATAAAATGCATTGGATTAGCTTGTTTTCCATACGTTGTAGACCTTGCGCCTATACATGTGGTAAGACAAAAACTCCTTTAATGCTGCCTGAAGCACCATGAACAGTTCTTGCTACAAAATAATGACCATTTTCAATCATAAAGTTTGGAGTTCATAAATATCTTTCTTTTCCTTGTTTTGCCCTTGCTTGATGTTTAAACCCTGTAAGTAATCCTTTGTTGAAGCCCATCTTCAAAAAGAGTTCCTTTTTCTTCTCAAGATTGGCCCACAAAATCATGATGTGTAGCTACAGCAGTTTCGTAGCGCGCTACGAAACTGCTGTGCATTAGGTATCATCTACAGTAGTTTCGTAGTGTGCTACGAAACTCCTATGTGATTTCAAAAACATAGTTTTATGCCAAAAGTTGACTTCCTTGAGATTTCTTTCTTTTGAAATGGCTTTTTCATATACCATGGGGTTGCTCAAAACTGAATAAATTGATACCACTCTTCAAAGTAAACTTCAAAAAGGTGATCCACATCAAAATTTTAGGATTAGCCTTGCTTGCTATGTAGTTTTTCTTTGTTGAGGATGTCCTTCAAGTTGGTTCAGCTGTATCTTCAGATCTTCAATTTGCCTCTTCATAATTTGGATTCTAGCTCTCAATTTTGCATTGGCCTTTCTGATGTATCTTCCTTATTTTATTAGAGGAATCGTCCAAGTGAAATATTGAGCATCACAGTTAACTACTTCGAGTATGGAAATTGTTTTGTCTTCCCACAGAGCCTTCATTTTGTTAAAATTGGCTTCCTTCATCGCATGTTTCCTTGAATTTTTTCTAAGTTTAGCAATCTCAATATTGGCAAGCTTCAATTTCTTTTTTAACTCTTCAAAACTACATTCCTCTTGTTGAGTAATAATTGCCTTACCTCTGTCATCTTTGTGCAATTGTGATGATGTTTCTTATGGAACCACATGTCCTTCATGTAATTTTGCTACCTCTCCTGTCTCACTTTCTTCTGGTTATGCCTCTTGTATCCCTTTTTAATGCCTTGTCAAGGGTCTTCTTGGCTTGAAAACAAATTCAGAAACTTGATCATCAAATTTGAGCTTCTTAGAAGTTTTGGCTTTTTTGGTTTTTCCTTTATGCTTCAATTAAGTCTGCTCGGACCAGAGGAGATTCTTCAATGTTAATAGCTTGAAGCACATCATTCAAACTTCCTTTTGAAGTTGGGCTCCCATCAGCAATCATTGTCTTACCCTTTTCTCATGCTAGTTGGCTGCTGGTTATTCTTCTTTGGACCGTTTCACCTGTGAATTGCTCTTGCACACCTTCTTTGATCTAAACCTTCTCTTTCTGTGACTATTGAGGGGTGCCTTGAACTATTAGTGGTCTCATAGGCTCCTTCACCTGCTTTATGGATTTCAATTTCACAAATCATCTTGATCTTGTTTCCTCCCGATGACTTACTGTTGGTGAAGAAATCCCCATAGCCTTAGGGTTGAGACCAGTTTCAATTCTGAAGCTAGACATAAACAAGAAAATGGACCACTCCCTATCTATTTTCTATAGCTCATGTAAAAGAATCAATTTGACTAAACCATGATGGAACAACGAGGTCTCACAGGCTTCCTTCTTCAACTAAGCCTTCTGACACATTTTTCCTCGGCTAAGAAACAAATAGAAAGGAGAATCCAAAGATATCTTTCCAGTGAAATGAAGCAAAAGTTTGAAGTGATAGGAATACAACTTATGATATCTTCCCTCACATGTAAAGTATCTTTGTATGCAGGTAAGCAAATCAGCATATGAATCCTTCACAAAGCTCCTGGGAACTAACTTTTTTAGGTCTAAATCAACAAACTCTGGCTTCAAAAATTTCGTGCAAGGAGTCATATCAAACTTGAAGTTTTTAAACCACATCTCCTATCCCCTTGGAATTTCAGTGATTGCGGATATAACCTCTGGAGAGATTGGTAATTCAAGCACTCCAACCTTCGAGTTTAATACTATGAAATTGAAAGCAAACTCTTTGGTGACTTGCATGTGGCCTCCTTGAAGTTTTTCACAAAATCTCCAACAGGCAACTTCTTTGAAAGCTTGTTCAACTTCATTGTTCCTCAAGAGAACATCTAAACCTTCAAGCTCATTCCTCAGACACCTGCCTAACCTATGATTCTTCTTCTCTGTAGACATCTCCATGGAATTCTTGCAAAATGAAAATTGAAAGAGCTTGCACCGTCTTAATCTTGATCACTGCCTCACTTGAAATGGAAAGAGGAGCTACCTCACTTGGACTTTAAATAATTTTGAGCAAATGCCTGTCAATTTGCTTCTAATGCATGAAAACAAACATGATCATAACTAAAAAAACTTGGACCCTTTTTTGAAATTTGAAACTCATGTGTACCAAGACACCTAACGAATCTAATGATGAAAATGAGCAGTTGCATGTGATAGGTGGTGGGCTCCAGTATTGCAACAATAATGTTGCAACTCCCGAGACTCCCTTCTTTACTTTTATCAACCCAGTAGTTCGTAACAAACTTGGAAGCAACGGTGATATATGCACAAGTACTAGCTCTTGTCGTGGCTGCCACTTGGTCAGCTGGCACAAGTCTGCTAGGAGCTTAAGCCAACTTCTATGAGCTCTTAGAAGAAGCTTTTTAACTGATGGATGAAAACTAACTCAAAGGAGGCTAATCTACTTGCAAAAAGAAACTGAAAAGCTGAAAGGAAATGCAAACCCTAATTTTACCAGATAGCCCTACTGACGCAAGAAAGAGGATGAAAGCTACTGAAAGAGATGTCATTGACTTCTAGGAAGGTAAAATGCATGTGTCTAAGCTACTTCTATAGTAAAATCTGAAGAAAAAAAACATCTTTTTGTATTTTTGAGTAAGTTGTCAGAATTATCATGCATCTGCTTTAACTGTTTTTGACTATGCAGAGGTGAGGTGAGGAATGGAACTGGTGAGGCACTTGTAGGAGGTTGGGAAGGTGAGAAGAGGGCCTAAGGGGTCCCTAGCACCCTTCCAGAGAGTTTCACAGTGTTCGGATATCAAGAAACCGCTTTCGTGAGCTTCTACAGGAAGTCTACAGGGGTTCTACAAGATGTTCTGTAATTTCTACAGGATATTCTACATGATGTTCCAAAATGGCATTTTGGAGGGTTGATGGAGGAAGAAAGGTGAAACTGTGGGTATGGAGGTGAGATAAGGGTGTGAGGAGGTCCAGGACTTGGTGGATGGAGCTGAGGAATGATGAAGATGGTTGGATTTGTTCACAGAGGGGTAGAGCAATGTTGCAAAAAAATATGGAAATTAGGGCAAAGTGAGAGAATGTGGAAAATGTAAGGCAAGAATCCAAGTTAGAGGATGGAGTAGGTGGGATTGATGGAGTACAGGTAGATGGAGAGGTATTACAGGTGCTCTGCAAGTTATTTCTCAAACTAAACAAATAAAGACTCAGAAAATCAAGGACCTAGCTACTTTAACCTAATGTGACCCAAATAATAGAAAAGAAAATGAACAGTAGTTTATTTGCAATGAAATCATGTGAAATAGCTATGAAAACTAAGCAATCATGAACCTGAGCATGTAACCACAACTAGTATCAACTTCTGCAAATGATTATCTAACACTAATAATTGCGTGATGAAGCAAAGATAGTGTTTTTGGTGGCGGAAAGGACACCTTGGTCCCAACTCATGGTCCCACGGAGGGAGAGGTGAGATTAGGGGTGCTGGATAGCCGTTTTCTCAAGATCTTCTTTGTTATTAACATATTAAATTAATCTGAATATAAAAATCCTTTTTAATCATCAACAATGACCTAGGTAACTGAGCAAGGTTTTAATCTAGTTAGCAGAAATTATTTTGCAAAGACATTAAAAACAAATAACAATACACGAAGGAAGCCTTGGCACTTGGGTTGGGCCCAACCCCAAGAGCTAAGGGCTCCTAAGAAAAAGCTCAGAACTAGTGCCAAATGAAACTGCTTTCCATTTCTCAAAAATAACCATGTCACAAAGAAAGTTGTATAGCGGAAGCTACAAAATGAGCTGGAAAACTAACAACACTATAGTACAAAATACAATTGTTCAAAAAGTAACCTACGAAGGCTAGAAGCCTTCCTATTTATGCACTATGAGGGTCTCCAATAGCCCTCCTTAACTCAAGGGGCTCAGCTGCTCAAACTGCCAGTGATCAGTCACTTTACACAAAACTGCTCAACTGCCTTTGGGAATCCTTTTCAGTGGCCTGCTGAACTTCGAGCTAAGGGTGGAGAATTCAAGGAAGCGGCCATTTAATGCAAGAGACACCCTTCCTATGAATCCTCACCCTTGTTCCTTCATGCTTGGCCGTCATCTGGCTCATAATTACTTGGCCCTAGTCCAAAATTTGTCCAAAAATTTGCAATAACCACGTGTTAGTCTTCTTGGTCAAGTGATTATTCTCATTCGTTCAACTAACATAAATATACTCAAAAAGCATGCATAAACTATGAAAAATGGTGGATTGATGAAGGACAGTTAGGAAAAATTAGCCCAATAAGTTACCAAATTCTGGGGCTCATCATCACCCCCCTGCTAAATGGGTTGCTCATCCTCTGAGCAACTAATCCAGCTCCTCATCCTTGATTGCCTTTCTCACATCCCAAGCCTCTGAGGTGATATCTTCTTCACGGTCATGAAATCCTACTTTTCTTTCCACTTCTTCCCATTTCCTGTGTTCCTCCTCTTCTTTGACTCCTTTCAGCAGCCCCAAAAGCAAGGGAGGACTGAACTTTAGGCCGATCCAATTGGCTTGCAGATGTTGCATTAACTGTTTATAGAGGGGTACTCTTGCCAAGGCCTCCCTCATCCTTGTTGGGGAGTGGTACTCCCTTATTTTTAGGCTGTGGGACAGTGTGTTCCACCTCCGTGTGCAAGCATGAACACATTTATCCCCCAACAGTCTTTCCATGTCCTCAAAATGGGCTATGGCTTGAGCTTATTGTTCAATGTAATCTGGTAGGTCCTGAGAGTTATTGGCCAAGTGCTGGTGGGCATATATTAGTGATGAGGGATCCTCTGGCTCTGCTCTAATCATTAGTGGCTCCCTTAGTTCTCTATCCATAATATTTCGGACCTCTGCTACTCTCTTTTCTTCATGATTTAGCCAAGAGGCCATGGCCATAAGTTGCACATCTTCTACCATAGCGTTGGGGTCCCACAAATTCGTGTTGGGAAGGGCCAAGTTGTGTAGGTAGAACTCTGATAATTTGGCCTTGTCCTTTGATGAGCTACTGTCACATAAAGCAATGAATTGATGGTAGTTTTGAAATGGAGTGGTGCCCCTTTGGGCCAAGGTGTTAATCTGGAACTGCAGCTATTGATCCTTAAGGTATAAGGCATATGATTTGGCATGTTGCCTACACTGCATGGCCTCTACTGCCCAGCTGGCCATGCAGGCTAGTTGGGCTTCCTTCGCTTGTACCTGTTGCCTTAGAGACTGTATCTCTTGTGATGCCTTCAATTCCTTCTCTTGTAGTTGTCTAGTTAGTGCCTTGATTTCAGCCTGCATCCCATCTCTTCTTTGTTGTTCATCAGGGGTTTCTTTGTCTGCTGTGGGCTTTTCATGTTGCCACTTTTCTCCCAAGATGTGGGGCCTGTCTTCCAAAATATTCTCAACCTTTTCTTCTTCCTGTGATGATTTAGCTGCCTTTTCTTCCAATTCCTCGGTCTCCTTTAGCTTGGCCAGCGTTTCCTGTAGAACTGTCTCAGCTTCCTATAGAGATGTCTTTGTGTCCATCATTTTAATCCTTTCTCTCCAGGTGGTCGTTTTCGGGCTTCCTCGTTCATAAGTGATGGATGCCTTTGAAGGAGACTTTTCATTTTGTTTAGTTGTGGTGTCCTCAATCGTAATTGGCTCCTTTGACTATGGCTGGGGTCTGCTAGCTTTTATCCGCGTGCTCCTTCTTGCCTTAAAGTACATGGAGGGCTCCTTTTTTTGCTTCCCTTTTTGTTTTGGAGATGTGCTTAAGGCAGCCAGCACAGCTACTGCCTCCCTGGCAAAAATCTCAGGTGATTTCTCCTCTTGTTGTTCTATTTTCATGCTTCCTGTAGAAAGTCCTGTGTCTACTATTTTCATACTTCCTGTAGAAAGTCTTGTGCCAACTGTTTCGGTCTGCTTGGCTGGATGTGTCTTTCCTTTTAATTTCTATGTGGTTGCCTTGGCTGTGACACTCTTTAGTTGGAATTTTTCAGTCCTCTCTGCTCTACTCTGCAATCGTTTTTCCCTGGGTGTTTGTGCTATTGTTCCTCCCACCGGTCCAAGCTCAGCAATTTGGCCCTTTCCTCATTCCTCTTTCTATCCTTTTTGTATTTGTTCGCCTTGTGTTTCTTTACCATTGGCTTTCTCTCCTACTTTAGTGTGTTCCCCTTCTTCACTGCTGGATGAGGTGAGCTCCTCGGCTAGAATTCGACTATCATCATCTTTGGACATGTTTCGGAAAATCTCCCAAGAGAGGGGGACAGTGTAGGTGTGGAGGGCATTTTCCACTAGAAGTTTGATGAGCCCATGATGGGCTAACTGATCCAGTGTCCCTTCCTTCAATTTTGTGCCACATTTAATTAATGATTGCAGAAGAAAATAGGGGATGCTCAACTTCTTTTCTGGGTGTAAATCCATTCCATGTCTTAGTTCACTCAGCAACCTGAAATGATAGCCATAGACAATGTTGAACCTCCCTTCATAGGTAATGTATTTCATGATTTGGAAACTGACTTCACTCCAAAGAGGATGTAAGCTGGCTCTCTGGACCCCGTTCTTGTCTTCTGCAGGATGTTCCTCGGGTAGAAAGAATGCTTTCTTGGCTGCTTGGCCCAATGACCTCTATTCTTTGCTCCAAGGTATCCCTAATGGCAGACCAGTAACTCGACTAATGAGCTTAGGGGTAATCTTTAGGGTCAACCCTCTCAAATTCACTGTGGCCTGTGTCTTTGATTCAGGTTACAGAGACATTAAAAATTCCTCTGTTATCTCATCGTCATGACCCTGAATTTTGTCACAAAAGGACATCCAATTGGCACGGGTGAAGAGGTTCACCACCTCAGGATGCTCGCGCAACTTACTGGGATCCGAGGGTTCTTTCCTGATAAACCCCCCTGACATTGTGAGAGTGCTCTGTTTTATGCGCTGATCAGAAAAGGGAATGGTGTTTATGGTTTCCTACTTCAAAAAGGGGTCTCTCAAGTGTTCAAATTTTAATTAGCACCAATTCCCTGGTTCTAAGGCTATTGCTGCCCAAAACTAGGTTGTCCGTTTATGAAAGGAAAAATTGGGTTTCCACAAACAGAGTACAGAGCTCAATTTTTATCCCCAGCATACATACAACCATGTAAATTAAAATTCTTCATACACAGTCTAGCCCTCACAGTTGCGTATCTTTCCCATAGGAGAAATGTTTTTAACAAGAACCAAGGAGGAGAATTTTGACGCAAAACTGACTGAGAAATTTTGTGCAACACACAGGCAAACTGCTATTTCCAACTTACAAGTAGACTTGTCTCTGACTCTCCAATTCAAGACAGTTCAATTCACCACCTTTTTGAAACATACCATGCATGGAAGAGTGTTTTCGAGCCTACCTCTCTCGGAATTCCAAATTCGACGAAGAAAAGTCCAGGCCTACTTCGGAAAGTTGTTTTGTACTTCATGTACAGCTTCTTCCTGTAGAACTCTTGCTGACTTCTGTAGGATGTCACTGCACCTCTGAACGAGCCCGATATGCGAGGGATTTTTGAAACAGGCGAAAAATCTCAATGGAGGACGACGAGTTAACAGATTTTGGAAGGAGAGGATGCGTACTTCGGTCGAAAACATTGCAAGTGCAAATGAACAGCAGGTGGTGAGAGTCTTTAGCCGAGCATCTTTTAATTGCGACGCAATTCGTGGCGAGGGGTTGAGGTGGCCAGACCGAACCGTTGATCCAACATCATGGCCATCATTTCTCTGCGTGTCACTAACCACCTTCACCTCCCCTCTACCATTAACCGCTACCACCACTGCCAGTCCTGACAATTTTCCTCGACTGGACACTCCACACATGTCGGCTACACATCTCGTTGGCAATTTTGAAAGTAACTGAGCTTGTTCGGATCCCACGAAGCTATGTAATTGGCTGAGGGTGGCCAGTTGACTGGCCACCGATCCCGTTCAATCCAAACCATTTTCACAGGCATGCATTTTTTGAAATATACTTTATGCAATTGACGAATGAGTTTAGACACTTACCTACGTGGCCGTGGATGTGTTATGTAGACTTTGGGTCTTGGAACCATTGCTTCACTTGCTGCTACCTCATGCACGGGTGTTAGAACCCATTCCTTCATTTGTTGATGATATATGCACGAGTTTTGGAACTCGATCCTTCAGTTGTCAACGCTGCATGCACAGGTTCTGTTTGGTTTCAGCTGCCGAGGATGTTTTCACATCCAAGAGGAGCCTTTTGCATGTTCCCTTTGTTGATTTCAACTGTCCCTGCCTCCAAAGTATGTCTTCCAGAGGGATCATCTGCTACAGGATTCCTGTAGGATATCCTGTAGCTGCTTCTCCTCCTGGGATGCAAGCTAAACGAGATGGGCTATACTGCTGATGAGGGATTCATTGATGCAGGGTCTAGATGGAGCTTGGATAGGTAGGGTGAGCGTGACTTTGTTATTTGACTTGTCACTAAAAATTCTTGCTATCAATCTGAGGAAAACAGGGTTTCTTGCATGACTGTAGAGGAACACATAACTAGGTGGGTGACGGAGGTGTAAAGAGATGGAACAGGGTGCCATATGGTGATGGGTGGAAATAGCGGTGGTTGCAAGCCTAACAAACAGATTCCTACCTTTAGATTCCCCTCCAAAATCGAATTCGGCTCGCCCGAAGGTTCTACAGGATGTTTCCTGTAGAAATACAGAACTTCCTGTAGAAAGCCCAGAACTTCTTGTAGAAGGTGGAATCTCGACCTAAATGTGATCAAATCCTAGGAAAGGTGAGTGGTCATGGAGGGAGTGTCTGTAGGGATGTCCTGTAGCCTAGTACAGACCCCTATCCTTATTTTGAGTGACCCTCCTTACCTGCAACATATTCCCTGCAACCTGCAATTATTTCACAGAGATTAGGCCTTTTTTTTTTCCCTCTCTTTCTTTTTTTTTGAGAGACAGCTGGGGTGCCTCCATGAGGTTTTCACCTTCACTGTCTACCTTGGGTGCCTTGAAGAGGTTTTCACCCAAGGATATTTTTATTCCATTTTTTTTTTTTTTTGAGAGAGACAGTTGAGGCGCCTCCATGAGGTTTTCACCCTGACTCTCTGCCCTGGGCGCCTCGAAGAGGTTTTCACCCAAGGATCTTTTTATTCCATTTTTTTTTTTTTATGATCAAGGTGTGGGTGGAATAGAGACAAGGCCCTGCTCCACTACCAGCACTGATTTGTCCAAAGTTTCAATGAACTCCTGCCTCGAAAGGGGTTTCCTATAGATTTTCAATCGATGCCCATTGACGAGAATGGGGATGGCTTCTTCATCAATGGTCCTGATAAGGACTGAACCATTGTCATTGCATTTCTCCACTATATATGGTCCTTGTCCTTATTTTCCCTTTGAAATCCTTGTATCTTGAGTCATACAACAGCGCCCAATCTCCTGGCTATAATTTCTTTTCATTAAGGTGCCGGTGATGCCATATCTTCCTCTGGAGTTGAACTACTTCTGAGTGGAGGAGGGCCTGCATTCTCTATTCATCTAATCCATTCAGCTGTAGTAATATTTCACGTTGAGCATGGTTGAGATCTAGGTCCAGCTGAGCTGTCACCCTCAATGTGTTGTACTTGAATTCTATGGACAACAAAGCTTTCTTCCCGTAGACCAGCTCATAAGGTGTGAAACCTATTGTATCTTTCCATGTGGTGTTGTAGGCCCAGGTGGCCTCAACCAGGTGATCTGCCCAATCCTTTCTGCTGCTGCTCACCACCTTAGTCAGAATCTCTTCCAACGCTCTATTAGTGACTTCCACCTGCCCATTTGCTTGTGGGTGATACAGGGTGGAAGTTCTGTGCTTAATCTTGTGATGAGCGAGCAGGTCTTCAATCAAGTTAGAGGTGAACTGGATTCCTTGATCGGTGACTAACTCTCTTGGGTAGCCAAACTTGTATAAGATATTTTCCCTTAAAAACTCAGCCACTTTTTCTTCTATCGCTGCCTTGATTGTCTTTCCTTCTGCCCACTTTGTCAGATAGTCGATGCACACAATGATGTAAGACCTTTGCTTTGAAGGAGGGCTGGTAGGACCCACAAAATCCATGCCCCACTTCTCAAATGGCTCAAAGGTCACTTGAGGTTGGAGGGGCATTTCATCCCTTGGAGTCAGTTTCCCCATCCTCTGGCATCGGTCACACTGGCTGATGTATCTTCTGACATCTTAATGAAGAGTAGGCCAATAGTAGCCTGCCTATAGAATTTTGAAGGCAATCATTTTTGCTACAAAGTGGCCTCCACAGGGCCCATCATGACAGGTTAGGAGGATGTCAAAGACTTCCTCCTCCCTAACACAATGCTTCAAGATCTGATCGGGGCCAAGTTTAAACAGGTTGCCCCCGATCCAAGTGAATGGGGCACTCTTCCTCACAATTTTGCTCTTCTCCTTTGAGGATAGGTGCGGAGGGAACTGTGCTAAGACCAAGTAATTTGCTATATCAGCAAACCATGGAGAGAGTACTAAGATAGCAAACAGTTGTTCATCTGGCATCTAGTCATCCGCTATCCCTTCTTCACCTGTAGGCAAATCTAATCTAGACAGGAAGTCAGCAACAACATTTTCCTTACCTGACTTGTCGACAATGGTAAAATCAAATTGTTGCAACAAAAGTAACCATCTAATGATATGAGCATTTACATCAGGCTTATTCATTAAATATCTAATCTCAGCATGATCAGTGTGCATAAATGTTTGATAACCAGTGATGTAGTGTCTGAACTTCTTTAGGCAATGGACTACAGCCAAGAATTCTTTTTCGGTTATAGTATAGTTCATCTCTGCCTTGGACAGGTTTTTGCTGACAAAGTATATGGCATATGGTATTTTCTCCTCAACTTGTCCTAAGGCTGCCCCTATGGCTTTGTCCGAGGCATCGATTTGGATGTGGAAAGGTAGGGCCCAGTTTGGACCTCTCAAGATCGGGGTGGACACCAGCGTATCTTTCAACTCATCCAGAGCCCTTTGACAGTCGTCGGTCCATTTAAACTCAACATCTTTCCCTAAGAGGCCAAACAATAGCGAGGCTAGCTTACTAAAATCTTTAATGAATCTTCTATAATATCCTACTAAGCCTAGAAAAATCCAAACATCTCTTACCTTTTGAGGAGGTGGAACCTTTTGGATGATAGCAATTTTGTTAGGATCCACCTGTAATCTTGGCTGAGAAATGGTATGACCTAGCACAGTCCCTTGAGTCATCAGGAATTCACATTTTTCGGGACTGAGGAATAGGTTCATCTCAATACACTTGGTTAAAACTTTTCCCAGGTTAGTCAATGCTTCTTAGAAGTTGGACCCATAAGGAGTAAAGTCATCCATATAGATTTCCACCGAATCATGAACCAGTTCAGCAAATATGCTCAATATTGCTCTCTGGAAAGTGGCCGGAGTGTTGCATAGCCCAAAGGGAAGGACCCGGTAGGCAAAGGTACTCCATGGACAAGTGAAGGTGGTCTTATCTTGGTCCTCCAGGCTGATTTGGATCTGATTATACCCGCTGAACCCATCTAGGAAAGAGAAGAACTTCTTCCCTTCCAGTCCATCCAACACTTGATCTATGAAAGGCAAAGGGTCTTTCTTGGTGGCTTTGTTAAGTTCTCGGTAATCTACACAGATTCTCCACTTCCCATTTTTCTTCGGCACAAGCACCAGAGGTGAGACCCACTCACTGTCAGAGATGGGGTAGATGAATCCTACATCCAATAACTTTTGCAATTCTTCTTTGACAATGTCTTTAAGGGCTGGATTCATTCTCCTCTGAGGCTACCTGACTGGTTTAAAATCCTCTTTAATGTAAATGTGATGGGTACAAACCGAAGTGTGGACTCCCTTCATCTCCTTATAGTTCCAAGCGAAAGCATCCAAATGATGGTTCAATAAGCTACACAGCTCCTTCTCCTGGGAGGGAGATAGGGATGAGCTGATCTCTAAGGTTCTTCCGGGGCCAAATTCCACATTCTTAACTCTGGGAGAGGTTGGATCAGCCACACAGAGGTCCACTAAAGCGTTGGCTTGGGTACCTTCCACCAACTCCTCTAATGACAGTGCACCAGGAGGTGGATTTTGAATCAAATTCTCAATCAAGTCATCCTCGGTTTGAGGGCTTCTACTATGCACAATGGTGCAGAGTAGACCTCATCCTCATCTCCCTCTTCCAACCAGAGTGGTAAGTCATGTTGTAGCAGAGGTTGGGCAATAGGGTATAGGAATAGCTGCTTGGTCATAGGACCATTCTTGATGGTCATGCTCCCATCTCGACAACTGATGTAATCACCCGCAATAGCTAACCAAGGCCTTCAAAAAATGAGGGGGTATATAGTGAGTTTTGCCTTTGGCTAAAGGACCAAGAAGTCTGCAAGGTACTCCCAAGAATCAACAGAGACTAGGACATCTTCCACAATCCCTTCGGGAGTCACGGTGGAGCGGTTTGCTAACTACAGTATTGTCGAGGTCTTTTTTAAGGAACTTTGAAGGTTGAGTTTAAGCATAGTGTCCCTGGTCATCACATTAATGTCAGCCCCTAGATCAATCAAGGTGTGGGGGATTATGGTGCCATTGATGTGGACATCAACTACAGGACTCCCAGGGTCCAAATATTTTGGACAGATTACTTGCCCCAACATTAGATCGGATAGTTGTCCTATGACATTGACAGTCGGGGCATCTCTCTTGCGCCTGCCTGGGTGCCTGAAACACTTCTCCTTGATCCATTTTTTGTATATTGGTACATCTTTTATGGCCTAGAGAAGTGGTATTTTCACACACAACTGCTTAAGTTCTCCTAGAAGTTCAGTCTCGTCTGGGTTCACTTTCCTGTTTTTCTTCCTCATCCTCCAGGGGAGGAGGTTGGCGGTCTGGAAGGACCTTCCGAGATCACAGGTTGATCTCCTGGATCTCCACAGCATAGCTAGGGCATGTTGTCTCCCCATTGTATACCTACTGGGCTTGTCTATTGTTGGGGTTCGGGTTCGGTTGAGCAGGCATCTGGGGTTGTCTTGGAGGAGCAAGAGGTAATGGTTGTGGTTGAGCAGGTGGTGGAGGAAGAATGGTGGGAAGAGAGTTGTATTGGGGCCTCCACCCCAACTGAGGTGCATTCCACTGAGGTTGTGGCTAGACATGTGAGTGAAGCGAATGAGCAGTAGGTTGAGTATGGTATTGAGATGGATAAGACCATGAAGGAGGTGCAGACCAGGAAGGATGAGCAGGGGGTCCCTAAGAAGGTATATGAGCAGAATGGTTGGGGCTATAATAAGTTTGGGATGTCCCTTGCATCCCCTGCTAGTAGGGTTTGGGCCCATGCGGCCTCCTTTGGTTGAAGAAGTAGAGTGGTTCAATGGCTGCCTCAGTTCCCTGGTACATGTCTTTAAATCCAGGTAAGGTTGGGCATTGGCTTGTGGGGTGGTCTTCCTCACAAACAAAACATACCTCTACTAAGTGTAATGGACACTCGTTCTTAGGGTGCTTCCTCATACATCTGGGACAAAAAATGGCCAAAGCCCTCTTAGCTTCCTCTTTCTTTTGTTGGATTCGGAAAGTATCAAGTTGCATGGCAATGGTCTGTCTCATCTCACTTTTGAGGTCTTCCATCTGATTAGAAAACTCGTGTTTGGAGAAGGTGGCACTAGCTAAAAGTGGATTCCCCCTACCTCTTTTCTGGGCTCCCCTCGAATGGTTTCTAAACACGTTATTTATGTCCTCATAAGGTAGTTGGTAGATGTCTCCTCCAGCTAGAAAATGGAGGGTATCTAGAAGGTCTTCAAGGACTCCTCGAAGCAAAACCAGCTTCAGAGATTCAGGGTCAAGCATGCACCTGGCCCATTTATAGCTAAGTTGGAAACTTTCCTCGTAGTCTTCTAAAGACTCATCACTCCCATGGTCATCTAAAAGATCTCTCCCTTTGTTTCCTTTGACCTACAGTAGCTCCGGTATTTGTTGTTAAAGGCTTGTTGCATCTGAGCCCAAGTTGTGATACTCTTTCCAGGTAACCCCATGAACCAGCATAGTGCTGCATCCTTGAGGGTAGAAGGAAAGAGTTTCAACTTTTTCACGTCCTCGACATAGTCATAAGTTCGACAAAGGACAGCAAACTCAAACAGGAAGGTATCAGGGTCTTCAGTGGTCAACCCATGGAAGTGAGGTAAGGTTGAGGGACTTATGTTCTTCATTTTCATGTCCCCATTGGTCTCTCGGATGGGAAAGGCACCTTTTATTCTCTCCTCATCTCCTATATCATTTCTGTGTTCAGCCATGGTCTCAAGAGGGATGTTCTCTTGCTCGTCTTCTGTTATAGGATCTTTGTATATCTCAGGAGGTTCACCTATAGGTTCTTCTAGATCACTGCCACCAAAGAGGAGAGAAGGGTGACTCAGTGATGTGGTGGGGGTGTTGGGTAAGAATTTTCCGGTATTGTCTCTATTCCTACGAGGCATGAAATGAAAGATTTTTGGTTGCTTTTGCTTCTTTTTTTTCTTTTACCTGCAAAACTAAAATAGATTGAATTGTAACTAACTGAAATCTATCTTGCTGAAATGAAAATGCGGAATTGAAATGAAAGTAGGAAAGGACTAATCTATTTTGCTGAAATGAAATTGCAAGAATGAAATGCTAGGCTACGCTTGCAGAATTGAAATTGCGGAATTGAAATGCTAATCTACGCTTGCAGAATTGAAATGCTAGTCTAGGAAAGTAGGAAATGTCTAGTCTACTTTTGTGGAAATGAAATTGCAGAATGGAAATGAAATTGCAGAATGGAAATGAAATAAACTACTTAGCAGAAGGTTGTAGTAGAAAATAGAAGAAAAGCAGCAATGACAAATAATCTGACGCTTCCCCGGCAATAGTGCCAAAAATATGGTGGGCTACAGTATTGTAGCAATAATGCTGCAACTCCCAGGACTCCCTTCTTTACTTTTATCAACCCCGTAGTTCGTAACAAACTTGGAAGTGATGGTGTTGTATGCACAAGTACTAGCTCTTGCCACAGTTGTCACTTGGTCAGCTGGCACAAGTCCGCTAGGAGCTTAAGCCAACTTCTATGAGCTCTTAGAAGAATATTTTTAACTGATGGATGAAAGCTAACTCAAAGGAGGCTAATCTACTTGCAGAAAGAAACTGAAAAGCTGAAAGGAAATGCAAACCCTAATTTTACTAGCTAGCCCTACTTATGCAAGAAAGAGGATGAAAGCTACTCAAAGAGATGCCATTGACTTCTAGGAAGGTGAAATGCATGTGTCTAAGCTACTTTACGATAAAATCTAGAAAAAAAAAAAAAAAACAAAACAAAACAAAAAACAAAAAACAAAAAAACAAAAACAAAAAACATCTTTTTGTATTTTTGAGTAAGTTGTCAGAATTATCATGCATGTGCTTTAACTGTTTTTGACTATGTAGAGGTTAGGTGAGGAATGGAACTGGCGAGGTGCTTGCAGGAGGTTGGGAAGGTGAGAAGAGGGCCTAATGGGTCCCTAGCACCCTTCTAGAGAGTTTCACAGTGTTCGAATATCAAGAAACTGCCTTCGTGAGCTTCTACGAGAAGTCTGCAGGGGTTCTACAGGATGTTCTATAATTTCTACAAGATGTTCTACAGGACGTTCCGAAAGGACATTTTGGAGGGTTGATGGAGGAAGAAAGGTGAAGTAGTGGGTATGGAGGTGAGATGAGGGTGTGAGGAGGTCCAGGACTTGGTGGATGGAGCTGAGGAATGATGAGGATGGTTGGATTTGTTCACGAAGGGGTAGAGCAATGTTGCACAAAAATATGGAAATTAGGGCAAAGCGAGAGAATGTGGCAAATGTAAGGCAAGAATCTGAATTAGAGGATGGGGCAGGTGGGATTGATGGAATACGGGTAGATGGAGAGGTATTATAGGTGCTCTACAAGTTATTTCTCAAACTTAACAAACAAAGACTCGAAAAATCAAGGACCTAGCTGCTTTAACCTAATCTGACCCAAATAACAGGAAAGAAAATGAATAGAAGTTTATTTGCAACGAAATCACGTGAAATAGCTATGCAAACTAAGCAATCATGAACCTGAGCATGTAACCACAACTGGTATCAACTTCTGCAAATGAGAATCTAACACTAATAATTGCATGATGAAGCAAAGACAGTGTTTTTGGTGGCGGCAAGGACACCTTGGTCCCAGCTCATGGTCTCACGGAGGGAGAGGTGAGATCAGGGGTGTTGGATAGCCTTTTTCTGAAGATCTTCTCTGTTATTAACTTATCAAATCAATCTGAACATGAAAATCCTTTTTAATCATCAACAATGACCTAGGTAACCGAGAAAGGTTTTGATCTACTTAACAAAAATTATTTTGCAAAGACATTAAAAACAAATAACAGTGCACAAAGGAAGCCTTGGCACCTGGGTTGGGCCCAACCCCAAGAGCTACAGGCTCCTAAGAAAAAGCTCAGAACTGGTGCCAAATGAAACTGCTTTCCATTACTCAAAAATAACCATGTCACAAAGAAAGTTGTATAGAAGAAGCTACAAAATGAGCTGGAAAACTAACAGCATTATAGTGCAAAATACAACTGTTCAAAAAGTAACCTACGAAAGCTAGAAGCCTTCCTATTTATGCACTACGAGGGTCTCCAACAGCCCTTCTTAACTCAAGGGGCTCGGCTGCTCAAACTGCCAGTGATCAGTCACTTTACACAAAACTGCTCGGCTACCTTGGGGAATCCTTTTCGGTGGCCTGCTGAACTCCGAGTGAAGGGTGGAGAATTCGAGGAAGGGGCCATTTAATGCAGGAGACACCCTTCCTACGAATCCTCACCCTTGTTCCATCATGCTTGGATGTCATCTGGCTCATAATTGCTTGGCCTTGGTCCAAAATTTGTCCAAAAATATGCAATAACCACATGTTAGCCTTCTTGTTCAAGCGACTATTCTCATTCGTTCAACTAACATAAATATACTTTAAAAACATGCATAAACTATGAAAAACGGTGGATTGATGAAGGACAGTTAGGCAAAATGAGCCTAATAAGTTACCCAATTTCGGGGCTCATCAATAGGCATGATGTACGGACTGAAAATTGATGATGTAAGATTAACGGATTCTGATGGATTGGACATCTAGGTGAGATTTGGCACAAATCTGCACAAATCCCCGATTCTGTAGCGCAAACAGTGAAAATTCTGGGTTTTGCGCTACAAAAACTCCTAAGCAGTTTCGTAGTGCATGAAAACCTTGACACAAGTTTGACACATGGAAATTTATGTGTGATGTGGGACCAGTGATAGCTAAAACCAGAGTGTTGACCCTATTTGACAATGCCAGCAAAACTCCCTTCTAGGTCCTAGAATCTAAAACAAACCATGGAAAGACTAGACCAAGACTCACACCAATCCTTTGGAATCAAACTGATGTTCAAAATTTAGAATTTTTTTCTTAAGTGATAACAGAATATTTGTTGGAAGGTTTTGGAGTTAAAGTGCAAGATATCCCTCTAAAGGCTAACATAGATGATGAGGCTCATCAATATGTATACTATATGGGTGACAATGCCACTCTCCAGCGTATTAAATTGAATTTTCTCACATTTATTTACATATTTTGTTGTATTTTGCTTAGTGAGAAGAGTAAAGGTGAGTTACTATGTCATGTGGCCTAATATGTATTAAATGCAAGAATTGGAGTAGTTTTGGGTTGACTTGAGCATAAGAATTAGGAGTAAGGATTCTAGGATTTGATCTCCCTTCTAAAATCCTCAAATCATTTGAAGATTCCTCCACCATATCTCATCACCTTTGTGCCACAGGAAGCCAAGAAAATCGAGTTCATTGGCATCCAAGCCAGTGACAGTCAATGGAAATTTATTCTCGAGTTAGAGAGCCAAGTATCCCTATTTTCTAGGGAGTTGTTGGTAGCTCCAGTTTTGTATAAATAAGAGAGCCAAGGGACTCATTATGATTCGATTTTTTGTTGTATCCAAGAGGCCATTTTGAGCCAAAACATTTTGACCATTATAGTTATGTTGTATTTGACATTTTGATGATAATGAGAAATTATACCTTGATCTAGCACTAAGTTGACTCAGAGGGTTGAAGCTCTTAGGTTAGGGCCCAACCCTAGAAACAAAAGTTCCTCTTTTCTATTTGTATTCTTAGATTAAAATGATACTTATCTCCTGAAGCTTATTTATGTTTTGTTTAGCTTAACAAGTATTTGAATTATTGCTTAACCTAGTTTCCATTAGTTTGAAGAGGTTGATCAGTGGTGCATTAGTGAAGGAAAGTACTTCAGATTAGCTTGTGACATTGGCCTCTACCTCATTTCCCTCATGGGATCATGATTTGATTCAAATTTAAACAACAACGCAACAAATTACAGATATAACCATAAATACAAAGATGCAGCATAAATAATACTTCATTTCATTAATATCAAAGAACTGAAATATGCTTACATATAGAATGGAAATGAACTAACTCGAGCTATGGTAGCTTATCTCTGAGAAGAGGTGGCTACATGCCTCTTAACTATGTCACAATGAGGCTTAAATGCCTATTTATCATTGAGAAACAATGGAAAACCCTAAACATCCAAAAAATTAACCCTAGGAGATAAAGCATCAAACTATGGGACCTGTTTGGGTAAATTGGTACATCAACTTCTCAGGGTCGTAACTTTGGCATATGATCTTCGTTTGACACATACAATACCTCGTTAGAAAGATACATCCAAGGAATATAATTTTTGAGTGGCCAACATTGGTCTCAAGCTAGAATTTCCCTGATTTTCCCAAGATAACGTCGTTTAGGGCCTCGAAACGGCTCCGGAAGTTTAGGACCTGAAAAACAGCTAAAAATAGTAAATTGTGCTACAAATAAGGAAACTGAATAAACTGAAAGAAACAACATTGAGGGTCCAAGTGGAATAGGTGGGTGGCCACCAATATCCATGTGGATCACTCCTCCCCCCTTATGAAGAAATGGTCCCCATTGCTGTGAGTTCCTCCATGAGATGAGGAAACTTTTGCTAAACTTGGTCCCTGGTGAGCCACTCACTCTGGTGAAAGAGTTGGTCTGCTTTGAAAACTCAATATATTTGGATCCTTTATTGTTGGGTGTTTTTGATCTATGTTCCCATGATCCGATCAGTTGTGGTTTGTTCCATGCAATTTGGATTTAACTCTGTAGGTGTGAGTTGTTCTATAATGTATGATGTTTCCAACAATGGTGGGAAGCATGGTCGAATGTAGTCCACATTGAACATTTGGTGCAAGCCAAAGAATGGAGGAATGTTGAGCTCAAATACATTGTCTCCCACAGCCTTAGTGATGGCGTAAGGACCATATCATAGTGGTCTAAGTTTCTGATTGTCTCCGGTAAGGTGTTCCTTTGCCATATGCAACCAAACTTTGTCGCCCACCTGAAACTTGTGTGGCACACGATGTTGATCATGTCACTTCTTGTACTTGGCATTTGATTTCTCCAGAATGTCATGGACCTACTAGTGGATGTGTTAGATGTGCTCTATGAAGTCTTTTTCCTTGTTGGATTCAGATTCAACATGAGCTGAATCTTCCTTAGTAGCTACAAATGGTATGGGCACATCAATGGGACATAGTGGTTGCAATCCCAAGCCCACTTGAAAAGAGTTGTGGAGAGCCTAATTATAATTATGTTGGACATGGGGGAGGATCTCATCCCATGTACGTGGATTCTTCGATTTGTATATGTGTAGAATGTGTACTATCATCCTGTTGACAACATTTGTCCAGCCATTATATTGAGGATGGAAAGTTGTGGACTTGGTGAGCTTTCTGTCTAGAATTGACCAGAGACTAGACCAAAATGTACTCAGGAACCTGTTGTCTTAATCTAAGATTATAGAATGTGGGATCTGAAGTGTACCCACACTCGTTCAAAGAAGATTTTAGTAGTGGCTTCTAGTATGATATTATTCTCACAGGCCACCATAATCGCCATCTTCGAGAATCTATCGATGACCACAAAAACGCCCATGCTGAGTATAAGGAAGGCCTTATATGTACTCTATGGAGATGGATTGCCAAGGTCAACTAGGGGTAGGAAGAAGAGTATAGAGGCCTTACTTCTTGATGGTCGGTTTTGCAATGGCATAGGTAGTGAAGGATCAGATGTACTTATCGACATCTTGTCAAATATTCAGCCAATAGAAATACTTTTGTAGCACAGCCACCATTTTCTCAACCCTAAAATGCCAAACGACCTAACTATAGTGTGCTTCCCAAATCATCTTGGCACGCTTGCTTGAAGGAACACAAAAGTGTCCCAAGCAGCAAAACAATGCATCCTGGAGGTGAAAATAGGGAACTTGTTGACCCTCCAAGAGTGTCTGTTATGTGTGGTCGGATTCTAGGTCGCTTTTGTAGATAAATGGCCAATCAGAAGTCTCGTGCCCACAAGAGTTGAGAACAGTGGTTAACGCCATGATCAGTGGTCGATTGACATGTTGGCTTGCTAATATGTCATTATTATTATCACTTTTTAACACCTGTTTCACCCATTTTTACCCTTCTTTATCACGTCATTTATCATGATTTATCATATAATTCCATTTTATAATATTTATGCTTTTATGGATAAATATTATTTCCTCTCCTTTATTTTTAAATAAATTGATGATTATTATGCATGATTTTACAAATGATGTTTTATTAATAAATTTTTTGTAACATCACTCACCATTTTAGCCTCCAAGATATTTTCCATATTGCAGATTTGATCTCCAACTCATCATTAAATATGCCAACTCAGAAATTCGTTGGAATAAGGAGTGGCAATTTTTCATTGGACGTTTCGGGCAAATGGAGAAGAATTTGGAAAATCCAAAACATGGGTTTTGTTCAAAACAGACCGAATTAGTTTTATGAAGAGCTGTTTTCCCAAATTCGATCCGTATTAAGAGAAATGGAAGGTTCTCTAAAGATAATTTTCTCATATTCATTGTTACAGCCCTCTTCCAAATTATCTTAGTGGCAATACCAAATTCGACCTGTTCCTGTTGAATGTTGATGGAAAGATATTTCAGATATGATCTTGCTGATCAATTTGTTGTGAACAATCCAATTTTGTTATGAGAATCATTTTGTAATCATCTATGTTGTAAGTTCTCCCTACTCTCTGTGTATTTAAATGAAAACATAGATCAAAGGAAAGGAGGAGGATTACAGATCGATAGGATAGGATAGGATAGGAGGAGAGGGGCTAATGGAGAGATTTAGCTTTTTTCTTGGGACCTCAATTGTAATTTCAGCATACAGAATGTGCTTTTGAAGAACGTGACGTATTGTAATGAGGATTGAATTCAATGATTAATACATAATCTACATTTTTGTTCATTCGTATTCTCTGAAGTAGCTCAACAGTATTCACTGGTGGCTAAGGCCTGATCGCTGGTGGATCAAACTGCTATCCTCTATGTTATATCTTTTTAATTCACGCGAGTCTAATTGGTTTGATGTTTTTCCATTTTCTACTAAGTTCACCCTGTTTGATATCTTTTGATTTCTTGTGAGTTTCCATTGCAGTTAGTTTACATTCCTTTATTCTGATCTCATGTACTTCGCAACTTTATCATTTGATTTCATTTATGCTCACTGCAGGATGAATTGATTATTAGTTAAGACATTGATTCCTGTTGATTATGATAAGAGTGTGGTTAATATAGAATCAGCTAAAAGAGATTGCTTAATGCTACTAAACTCTCGTTTGACATCATTTCCATGCACATTGCTTAATTGAGATATAGTGTGATTCATAAAGAATCAGCTGAAAGAGATTGGTTAATGTTACTATGATCTCGGTTGATACTATTTTCAATTGAATTACTTGCTTCAGATTTGATTATGGTTTTGCTTGAGATTAAGTCCTAATGCTTAGATGTATTATTTCCATTAAAAGTTACAGCTTGAGATTTATGGTTTGATCTGTTTCCTCTGGTATTGAATTTAATAGATTATCTTAAATCATTACTCTCTAGAATTATAGCTTGCACATATTGTGTACACTCTTAAAACAAAAAGACTTACCTGGGCTGGTAATTAATGTGAGGCAAATAGGAGTTTTAAAAGACACTTTTTAGCACCCAGCATTTTGGCATTGTTTTTGGGGAGAGTGTTTCCATTTCATAGATAGTGATGTATGTTTGATATTTACTGTTGGGAAAGAATTCGGTATTAAAAATGGAAGGTAAGAACCTACGTAACGAGAAAGTAAATTGCTTGCTCCTCTGCCCGCTTTTCAGCACAATTGCATAGAATTTGAAGTAGGTGTTTGATATTTGTCTGCTATGAAAGAATTGGGCATTAAAAATGGGAGGTAAGAACCTACGTAACGAGCAAGTAAAGTGCTTGCTCCTTCACCTGCTTTTCAGCAGAATTTCATGGGAATTGAAGTAGGAAATTTAGAGGTAGAATTTTTGAAAAAATCTCATAATTCCACTCAAGTGGTGATGTAAGCACCACCCATTTCAGAAACCAATTGACAGGAAACTTTGAAGGAGGATCCCCAAAGAAACACATGAAAAACACCTTCTATTATGGTAATAAATGGTTCACATTGCAACTTTTGAATTCCCTATCGAAGATCTAGGACGAGTGACACAAATGCACATAATTCCCCCATATTCTCTACGAAGTTTTCATGGTTTAACAAATCAAGATCCAGATACATTCTTATTTGAGTTCGAAATACTTTGTAGAGGGTATGATTATTGTACTAATGATCAAAGGTTGAAAGTGTTTCCTCTTACTCTAAAAGGAGCAACTCTCTGATGATTCATGAGCCTAGGTGGGAACTGCATCCAAACATGGGAGGACATGAAGAACATATTCTTGAAGAAGTACCAAGACTACCACAAATCCAATGAAGATATTTTTCATATGATACAAGGGGAAGATGAAAGGTTGGAGGACTATGTGAAGCGATTTCAATAAACCTTCAAAAATCAAAGCATAAGTATTTGAAAAAAGAGATCTTAAAAACACTCCTACTAAAAGGAATCAAAGATGATTTTTTAGAACTCTTAAATCTGATAGGAAAAGGTGATGTTTTTTAGTTATCATGTGATGATGTTTGTGAATTGTGCATAAGGTATTCAAGAGGAACCTCCAAGGCTAGTAATAATTCTAGAGACGTTTGTTCTTTCTTTTCCAAATCTGCTACAAGAACAGGAGATATAAGAGCTGAAATCAATGTTTTATTTGAACATTTTAAAGTTTATTTTATTAGCTCTCTAAATTCACAATTGGATATTTTGCAGGTTCAAAAAAATCAAGAATTTGATGAAGTGTTTTGCCCTCATTACCAAAAGGAGCATCCCATAGATAGTCACTCTTCCTTATCTAGGATGGAAGTAGCATATTAAAGAGATGGGGACACTGCAACAAGGTCAAAACCATGGGAAGCATGGCCTACATGTATGGTTCAAAACACTTCCTCTCCATTCTCTTACTTGCATAATCCATTATGGAATACTCATGTTTTAGGGCAGCCATGTCAATCTCAATATAACCACCACCAATCTTTTATACAAGTTTGGCATGGTTCATCTTATGATTGCATGACTACTCTCCCTCATCTTTTAGCACAAACACATCCTCCATATTCTTCACCAACTCTTCCACAACATCTTTCTTGCCTATCAAAATCATCCACACAACCCAATCAACCACATCATCAAAATTCTCCATGTGCTAACAATTTCCTGCTCAACTCATTCCACACCCTCACCATAATAAATCAGTACAACATGCTTACAGTGTTGAACTGCAAAATTTACCCACCCTTCCCACCCATTTTATCTTACATGCACCATTGGAGAAAACTTATATTGACGTTCATAATTTTTCAAATCCAAAAGTTGTAGAAGTTATGGAAGAAAATTAGGTTTCTTCTAGTCTACATCAACAAGTCATTTTAAAAGTTCAAGAAATTCATGATATGATGACTACAGGAAATCAAGAAAGTAAAGGATATATTGAAGATTGGTTTCACTCCATCATTTGTTTGCAGCATCACTCCATACATTAATAATTTTGACACCATATTTTCAAGGGAAGTTGGCTTCTCATACCGTAATATTTATTAACATGCACTTTTCAAATTTTGGTATATACACACTTGAATCCTTATTTCGAAAATGGTTCCACTAGAAGTACTTTTATACATAATCATAAACGTTTTTCAAATCAAAGTAGGTTAGTGTAAAAAATAAAATAAATAAGGACATAAATAAATACATTTTGTTTTTATGTAAAAATACATGTTTTGTTGAAACACGTTGTGGAAATCAACATCAGTGATAAATATTTTAATTTATGTATGTATGTAGATAAATTATAATGGAAATAACAGTTCTACAGACACTCATATACATTTTTATCCTTGATCTGGAAAAAATGATTGAATATCATATTTTTTTGCTTGTGGGCTTGATAAAAAAAATTAAAACACAGCCAGGAAAGTCATGTTTTGAGAGACCAAAGGGGAATATTTTTAAAAATTGTTTCTATCCTAACTAGCCCTTGATTTCTATTTTCAAACCCCATTTGAATCACTCAATGTGGATTTGAAACAAAAAGGTTATAACCAAAACATTGACATGGTGTCTAGTAGGCAGCTTAGGAACAAAGTTGGTACAGTTAGTTTTTGGAGGTCTAAATGACTATATTTTGAAAACATGTTTCTATGGTATATCCCCCTATGAATCTAGTTTACAAAGAAATTTTAATCACTCATTTTCGATATCGTACGAGAAAGTTCTGGCCAAAATACTGACTGTCTATCGTAAATCAGAACTCTTAAAACTTTGTTTTTCCAACTGTTCATTAGAGTATTTGACCCACCAATTCTTTTCTTTTTCAAAATAATTTTCAATTGGAGATAAATAAATTAATCTAATTTCATTTCCAATTTTAATCATTTGAATCGGTCATCAAACGAAAAAGATATGCTTAAAATATCCACTATTGGTAATCGAAAATGACTTTGTTATGCAGGTTGTTCTAAGTAAAATTGACATATCATATCATGGAATTTTCAAAACGTGTTTCTATTGGTCATATAACTTTGAATTAGCTCTCATTTTACTTTTGAATCACTCGAATTGGACCAAAAACAAAGGAGTTGTGATTAAAACACTGCTAGTTAGTATGGTCAACCGCTACTCTCCCGCAGGTGACAAATAAATTTAACTTTGTTATTTTTTCCATGGATTTGTTTTACAGAGTAACTACTTGTTGTTTTTTGCATAATTCTTGGATTAGGGGAGCCCGGTCACCTCTCTTTCTCCATGATTTAATGTTTTATTGCAGGTAGACACTCGGTTTTTGCGGATCTTAGGAGAATAAAGAGGGTCAATTTATGAACAAGCGATTCTTGAAAGAAATTTTAATGAAACAAGGGAATTTCATCCAATTCATTACCTAAAAAATTCATAACAAAAGAAATGAAGAATTGATTTCCATTTGAAGATTCATGTCACTGCTGCCAAAACATTTTTCCAAGAGATCATTTTTTTCCATTGACAGATTGATATTCCCTTAGGAAATAACATCATAGTTGTTGTAACTTAATTTATTTATTTATATACTGTTTTTTTTTAAATGAAGTGTTGTTTATTTTTTTATTTCTCTTATATTTTTGTGTTTCAGGTGTTACTTCCTTCAAATTGTAGTTTCCGCTCCATTGGCGATTGAACAATGAGGACCCCACCATGCAAGTTTCAGTTGCAGAAGGCAATCCTTTGACAGCTTCATTTATGTAAAAATTTATTTCTTTACTGTAAATATAATTGTTTTTTTCTTTGTTTGTTTGCTGCTATAAATATGATTTCTTTTCTCTATTTTTCTGTAAATACAATTGCTTTTTCCTGTTTTTCTTTATTTCTTTTTATGATTGCCCTTCTGTTGTTTAGAGTAGTAAGGATGATTGCTTGTCTGTGTTTTTTCTCTCCCTATTTTCTTTTGTTGTTCCCTACAGGGAACAACTGTTGTTTCCTCCAGGGAACATCACTTTTTCATGTGTTGATTTGTTGTTCCCTATAGGGAACAATAATTTTTCGTGTGTTTTTTTTGTTTTGTAAAGGGAACAACACTTTCTGCGAGTATTTTTTCATTGTTCCAACACTTATTCTGTATGTTTTCCTTTGTTGTTCCCTCCAACAAACAACTATTGTTCCCTCCAGGGAACCACACATATTTATGAGTATGAATTTTTTGTTCCCTCCAGGGAAAAGTTGTTGTTCCCTAAAGGGAACAACACTTTTTCCATGTGTTTTTTTTATGTTCCCTCCAGGGAACCGCTGTTGTTCCCTTTACTTTTTCCAAGTGTTTTTTTTGTTGTTCCCTCCAGGGAATAACACTTTTTCCAAGTGTTTTTTTTGTTGTTCCCTCCAGGGAATAACACTTTTTCCAAGTGTTTTTTGTTGTTCCCTCTAAGGAACAGTTGTTGTTCCCTAAAGGGAACAACACTTTTTCGAGTGTTTTTGTTGTTCCCTCTAGGGAATAGCTGTTGTTCCCTAAAGGGAACAACACTTTTTCCGAGTGTTTTTTGTCATTCCCTCTAGGGAACAACACTTTTTTGAGTGTTTTTATTGTTCCCTCTAGGGAATAGCACTTTTTCCGAGTGTTTTTTTATTGTTCCCTCTAGGGAACAACACTTTTTCCAAGTGTTTTTTGTTGTTCCCTCTAGGGAACAAAACTTTTTCCAAAAAAAAG
Organism: Pinus taeda; assembly: GCA_000404065.3. Taxonomy (NCBI): domain Eukaryota; kingdom Viridiplantae; phylum Streptophyta; class Pinopsida; order Pinales; family Pinaceae; genus Pinus; species Pinus taeda. Next base: position 103,613 of record APFE031170050.1, read on the forward strand.
AAATTGTTGTTCCCATTAGGGAACAGCTATTGTTCCCTAAAGGGAACAACATTTTTTCCAAGTGTTTTTTTTGTTGTTCCCTCTATGGAATAGCTGATGTTCCCTAAAGGGAATAACACTTTTTTCGAGTGTTTTTTTGTTGTTCCCTCTAGGGAACATCTGCTGTTCCCTGAAGGGAACAACACTTTTTTTGGGTGTTCTTTTGTTGTTCCCTCAAGGGAACAACACTTTTAGAGTTTTTGTTGTTCCCTTTAGGGAACAACTCTTTTTTTAGTGTTTTTTGAGTTTTTTTTGTTCCCTCTAGGGAACAACACTTTTAGAGTGTTTTTGTTGTTCCCTCTTCGGAATAACATTTTTGCCTCTTGTGAAGTTTTGTGTGTTGTGAATAGCACCTCCTTCCTCTTGTGGGATTATTTCTAATTCATCTTAACCACATTCTATTGATTCCCTTTCATGGCATCAAGTACACTACTTGTATGAGGACAAGAATTATGGATTATATTGAAGCGAGTTAATATCATTCACATTATGACCTTTAACAGGACGTCTTCTGGATGATAGATTCTTTTCAAAAGGGACACAATTATTTATATACTACTTTACTGCATTGTTTTCTATTGTACATGATATTGATTGATCATCTTAATACCATGCTAGTTCCACCCTTCCTGGTTATAATCTTCTCTATTTGTAATAAATGAGAATATGGGTATATTTATTTTTCTGTTGACATGTTCAACTTCTTCCACCATCCCTACTCTTAAGGAGTATTGAACCTCCCTCTATTTATCATAAAAATGTGTACTAACAACAAAATTTTTCCTACAGATAGAGGATAGGGGGTCTCAACAAGAGCTAGTCTACCATGTTCATAAGGATGTAGCGAATTGACATTCCCACTATGGCCACCACACCAGGGTTATGATCCTTTTGATATCCAAAATATCCTTGGAATAGGAGGTCTCATCACAAGCTGACCTGATCACTTTTACTACATCCCAGTGAATGGCAGTGCGGTTATCTGGTTACCACGCCAACACATCGATCTCTTCTGTAAGAACAATATTGGAACTCTCCATTTATAAATTGAGAATCCTGGCTCATATGGGTTTAAAAGCAACCCTGCTGAGGTTATGGTATTGAAGTTATATCTTATCATCAATTATTACTATAATACCCTTTTCTTATTCTCTTTTTATCGGAGAAGTTATTTCCTTAATTTTTCCCTGTTTTGAACCTTTACGCATGAGAAATTGTTTTTCAATCAATCGCATCATTCTTAGCTAGAATACTGTCAGCAAAGCATCTTTTTGGCATATTGTTGTCCCTTTTCTTTTTCGCATAACTTATCATCGATCCAAAGCATCCTATATCTTATTCATAACTATCTTTACACACTCTTCTCTCATTATAACCATACCTCTTGTCATTCTATCATTTATATGTCTGTTCTACTTGATTTACTATCGTACTATTTATTCCCTTGCCTTTCCATCAGAACAACACTTTTCTTGTGCTTTATGGTCATGAAAGCTCTTTTCCAATTGGAGGGGGAAGGGTATTCAAAAGTTTTCTCTAATTGAAATTTTTGCATGTGGCTTATCTATTGCTATTCAAAACTAAAACTGTGGATTCAAGAAATTTGCATGAAAAATAATGATTTGCTTACAGGATAACAACAAGCATGGGGGGAAACTCTATTCACAGCAAATCCACTTTATTGCAACTAACAGAAGAGTCTTGAGCAACTCGCAGATAGGATGTGCTTGCATGGCTTCCACCTTTTGCATCACTTTCAGCATCATCTCAGCCAACAGCAACTTCAACAAATAATCAATCCATACATGTCATTCCACATTTTTCCGGAGGTAAAACTTGAGGTAAAATAACATAATTTTCTGATTTATTACAAATTTAGGAGAATTACATGAAAATCCATTGAGCATTATTTATCATCATTCATTCCACATCTTTACCACTTCCCATTTTTCAAAGACATAGATTCTTTTAGTTTGGGGGAGTGTTTCTTTCATTTATTTATTTATTATGACCATGCCATTGATATTCTTTATCATCCATTGATCTTCTTATTCATTCTCAACACCTCCCTTTTTCCATGATATTTTACACCAAGCATAGATTTCAATAGATTGTAGCAACTACCTCAATTGTTTTTCTAGAAATGCATGAGAGCATGCTAATTCTCCAGTTTCGGGGAGGAATTGCTACACATGATGGATTTTTTCTACTTTCTTTCTAATTTAAGGCATACAATTTCATTTTTATACAGTGCAAAAATTGATTTGCGTATATATTTACAACTATGAACTGAATTCTTGTGATTTCTGGAAAACAAAGTGGTATCATTAAAATACACAAACCCAGAAAATTTCAAGTTAAATTAGTTTGTCAAATTTCAAAAATCATGAACTGTCACCTACAGCCATTTTGTTTATATTTGATGATCTACGCATCAAAATAATCTGATTTTTGTACCATAGAAGCATTAATATAGTAGAAATATACTTGTAAAATTTCAGCAAAATCTGGTTTGCAGTTTTTGAGGAAATGGCTAATGAAGTTTGTTGTTACTTATATCATATTTTGCTGCAACTTCATATACATATAGTTAAACGTCAATGTAAAAATTGTTACGTCTTCATCAACATTGCTAAAATTGAATATTCATTATTTGAGGAAGAATTCATTTGTTCCATCAATTTCATGATTTGTGATGAACATTTTTTTATATAGCTTGGTTAACATGGAAGCTTCAGGTTGCATGAGGACATGCAATATATTCTATTTGGGGGTGTGTTGTGCCACTATTATTATCACTTTTTGACACCTATCTCATCCATTTATACCCTTCTTTATCACGTCATTTATCATGATTTATCATATAATTCCATTTTATAATTATTTATGCTCTTATGGATAAATATTATTTCTTATCCATTATTTTTAATAAATTGAAGATTATTATGCATGATTTCAGCAATGATGGTTTATTAATAAATTTGTTGGAACATCACCCACCATTTTAGCCTCCAAGATATTTTCCAGATTGCAGATTTGATCTCTAGTGCATCATTAAATATTCCAACTTAGAAATTCGCTAGAATAAGAAGTGATAGTTTTGCATTGGATGTTTCTAGAAAATCTGAAACATGGGTTTTGTTCAAAACGGACTGAATTATTTTCATGATGATAATTTTCCCCAAATTTGGCCCATATTTAGAGAAACAGAAGCTCCTCTGAAGAAGATTTTCTCATATTCGTAGTTGCAGCTGTCTTCCAAATTATCTCAGTGGCAATACCAAATTCGACCTGTTCTTGTTGAAAGTTGATGAAAAGATATTTCAGATATGATCTTGCTAATCAATTTGTTGTAAACAATCAAATTTTTTTATGGGAATCATTTTGTAATCATCTCTATTGTAACTTCTCCATGCTCTCTATGTATTTAAATGAAAACGGAGATCAAAGAAAAGGAGGAGGATTAGAGATAGATAGGATAGGATAGGATAGGAGGAGAGGGGTTGATGGAGAGATTTAGCTTTTCACTTGGGACCTCAATTGTAATTTCAATATACAATGTGCTTTTGAATAACACGACCCTATTGTAATGAGGATTGAATTCAATGGTTAATACATAATCTACGTTATTGTTCATTCGTATTTTGTAAAGTAACTCAGCAGTATTTGCTGGTGGCTAGGGCCCGGCCCCTGGTCGATCAAACTAATATCCTTTGTGTTATATCTTTCTAATTCACGCGAGTCTAATTGGTTTGATGTTTTTCCATTTTCTGCTAAGTTTACCCTATTTGATATCTTCTAATTTCTTGTGAGTTTACCTTGCAATTAGTTTACATTCCTTTATTCTGATCTCATGTACTTCGCAACTTTGCATTTGATTTCATTTATGCTCATTGTAGATTGAATTAATTATCATTTAAGACGTTGATTCTTATTGATTATGATAAGAGTGTGGTTAATATAGAATCAGCTGAAAGAGATTGTTTAATGCTACTAAACTCTCGGTTGACATCATTTCCATTCACATTGCTTAATTGAGATAGAGTGTGATTCATATAGAATCAGCTGAAAGAGATTGGTTAATGCTACTATTCTCTCGGTTGATGCTATTTTCAATTGAATTGCTTACTTCATATTTGATTATGGGTTTTCTTGAGATTAAGTCCTGATGCTTAGATGTATTATTTCCTTTAAAAGTTACAACTTGAGATTTATGGTTTGATCTATTTACTCTGGTATTGAATTTACTAGATTATCTTAAATCATTACTCTCGAGATTTATAGCTTGCACATATTGTGTACACTCTTGAAACAAAAGGGCTTACCCAGGTTGATAATTAATGTGAGGTAATTAGGAGTTTTAAGAGACACCTGTTAGCACCCAACATGAGGCAGTATGAGACATTATTGGTGTTTCCCTTATTGGAATTGATATTCAAATGGAACTGTTACAGGTATGTGGACCACTTATGATGGAAAACATTCTGCAACTTTCCTTGTGTCTATATGAACTGCAAGGGTTAGTGGTCTGTGTGGGTGACCATGTCCTCCCATAAAATGTAATGCTTCTAATGTTGACAGGCCTGCATAATGGAATACATTTATTTTTCATAAGTGGGATACTTCCAGACTATGTCTGAAAGTGTCTCATTGTGATATGCCATTGGATGCCCATGTTGTGTAAGGATTGGCCCAATAGCATATTTAGAGGCATTTGTCTTGATCTCAAATAGTTGTTGCAAGTCTGGTAATGTAAGCACTGGTGCAGAGCAGAGGTGATGTTTCAACTCTATGAATGTCTTTCTATCCAGCATTGACCAGAGACTAGACCAAAATGTACTGAGAAACATGTCGTCCTGATCTAAGATGATAAAATGTGGGATCCCAAGTGTACCTACACTCATTCAAAGAAGAGTTTAGTAGTAGTTTCTGGTATGATATTATTCTTATAGGCCACCATAATGGTCATCTTTGAGAATCTATCGACGACCACAAAAATAGAGTAGTTTCCATGCTGAGTAGAAGGAAGGCCTTACATGTAATCTATGGAGATGGATTGCCAAGGTCGACTAGGGGTAGGAAGCAGAGTATAGAGGCATTACTTCTTGATGTTCGGTTTTGCAATGGCACAAGTAGTGAAGGATCTAATGTACTTATCGACATCCTGTCAAAGATTCAGCCAACATAAATAGTTTTATAGTACTACCACCATTTTCTCGACCCCTAAACGCCCAGCGACCTGACTGCAGTGTGCTTCCCAAACCATCTTGGCATGCTTGCTTAAAGGAACACAAAATTTCCCCAAGTGGCATAAAAATGCATCCTGGAGGTGAAAATATGGAACTTGCTGACCCTCCAAGAGTGTTTGTTATGTGTGGTTGGATTCTAGGTCACTTTTTTAAACAAGTGGCCAATCATAAGTCTCGTGCCCACAAGAGTTGAGCACAGTGGTTAACACCATGATCAGTGGTCGATTGACGCAGTATGAAACATTATTGGTGTTTCCCTTATTGTACTTGATATTTAAATGGAACTATTCCAGGTATGTGGACCACTTATGATGGAAATCATTCTGCAACTTCCCTTGCGTCTGTATGAACTGCAGGGGTCAGTGGTCTGTGTGGGTGACCATGTCCTTCCACAAAATGTAATGCTTCCATTGTTGGCAGGCCTGCATAATGGAATAAATTTATTTTTCATTAGTGGGATAATTCTAGACTGTGATATTCCATTGGATTCCCATGTTGTGTAAGGACTAGCCCAATAGCATATTCAAAGGCATTTGTCTTGATCTCAAATAGTTGTTGCAAGTCTGGTAATGTAAGCACTGGTGTAGAGCAGAGGTGATGTTTCAACTCTACGAATGCCTTTCTGTCTAGCATTGACCAGAGACTAGACCAAAATGTACTGAGGAACCTGTTGTCTTGATCTAAGATGATAGGGTGTGGGATCCCAAGTGTACCCACACTCGTTCAAAGAAGAGTTTAGTAGTGGCTTTTGGTATGATATTATTCTTACAGGCCGCCATAATGGCCATCTTCAAGAATCTATCGACGACCACAAAAACACAGTAGTTTCCATGCTGAGTAGAAGGAAGGCCTTAGATGTAATCTATGGAGATGGATTGCCAAGGTCAACTAGGGGTAGGAAGCAGAGTATAGAGGCCTTACTTCTTGATGGTTGGTTTTTCAATGGCACAGGTAGTGAAGGATCTGATGTACTTATCGACATCCTATCGAAGATTTAGCCAATAGAAATACTTTTGTAGTACTACCACCATTTTCTCGACCCCAAAATGCCTAGCGACCTGACTGTAGTGTGCTTCCCAAATCATCTTGGAACGCTTGCTTGAAGGAACACAAAAGTTCCCCAAGTGGCATAATAATGCATCTTGGAGGTGAAAATATGGAACTTGCTGAACCTCCAAGAGTGTCTGTTATGTGTGGCCGAATTCTAGGTCGCTTTTGTAGATAAGTGGCCAATCAAAAGTCTCATGCCCATAAGAGTTGAGCACAGTGGTTAACGCCATTATCAGTGGTCAGTTGAGGCAGTATGAAACATTATTGGTGTTGCCCTTATTGGACTTGATATTCAAATGGAACTGTTGCAGGTATGTGGACCACTTATGATGGAAATCATTCTACAACTTTCCTTGTGTCTGTATGAACTGCAGGGGTTAGTGATCTGTGTGGGTGACTGTTTCCTTCCACAAAATGTAATGCTTCAATTGTTGATAGGCCTACATAATGGAATACATTTCTTTTTCATAAGTGGGATACTTTTGGATTGTGTCTGAAAATGTCTCACTGTGATATGCCATTGGATGCCCATGTTGTGTAAGGACTGGCCCAATAGCATATTCAGAGGCATTTGTCTTGATTTCAAATAGTTGTTGCAAGTCTAGTAATGTAAGCACCGGTGCAGAGCAGGGGCGATGTTTCAACTCTAAGAATTCCTTTTGTTGCGATTCAGACCAAAAGAATTTTTCTTTCGCTCCTCCCTTGGTGACATGACTCAAGGGCCAAGTGATATGAGAGAACCCTACCACGAACCTACGGTAGAAATCATGCATTTTCACCATCTTCCCAGTATATACTACTGAATTCCTTCATGGTGAACCTTTTATGAAGACCTTGTTGTAGGGTTGGATGGTGGGATTTATATAAGGGTCTTCCATGGGATTGAGACCTCATTTTATGGTTGGATATATGGATCGACCTTTATGAAAGTTTTGGGTGAAATCATTATCAATGGAGCTTGTTTCCACGAAATTTGGGTAAATTTTAGGTATAATAGGTGGATTCAAAAGCTAAATCTACCTCTTATATGTATAACAAGAGTGAAACCCTAGAAAATATCTAATATTAAAAAATTCGCCCATTGAATTTTTAAATCATTGGAACTCTACTCATGGGTGAAAATTTTTCCTTAAAAAAATTTATGATAGCAGGAATTGACTCATATTCATTGTATCTCTTCTAGGGGACAACTTCCTAATAAGTTAAGCTCATATTACAATAATTTTAATCACCAATATTCTACACCTCTAGTAATGAGGAATCCATCCTTATTTATAACAAATCAAAAGAATCTTAATCATAAAAATCTCCTAGCTTCCTAAGGAGGAATCCATCCATCTTTATAATAAATCTAAATAATCCTAATCATAATCATCTTTAACTACCTAGTGAAAAATTTATAATGATGTCCCCTTACATTTATTCAATAATGCTATCTTCCATAGCGAGCTTTATTTAGTAATATAATGTACCAATAATGCTAACTGTCATAGTGAGTTTTATTTAGCAATATAGTAGACATAGGTAGTAATATAATAAGCTAGATAGTTGGAATGTTAGTAGTTTTCTCTGATTGTCTTTTTTTAGGAACATGTTTTTTTCAATCAACATATATATGGTATCCCATAAAGTTTTTAAGAAACAAAAACTTTCAATGTTTTCAATGTAATATCAGTGATTTCATAATATAAATATATTTCTAAAGCTTAAAAAAATAATAATATAGTAAATATAATCCACTTTACATTGAATAAACTTCACTATTATTTTTTTATTATAAATCATTCATCACCAATTACACTCATCACCAATTACACTCATAAGGAGGATCCCACCAACTTAGAAGCAATCAACACATATTTTACAATAAAACTTAATGGATAAAAGAAATATTGAAACTTACTTCCATCTCAATTTATTGAAATTACATCTTCTTTTAAATTAAAGGAAAAAATTCTTTTAAAAATTATATAAAATACATCTTGCAACTTGATTAGAAAATTCTTGGAGAAATAAATTCCTTATTTCTTTTGGATAGTTACCCAAATTAAAAGTCCACTCTCAAGAGAGATAGAAAGAAGGCTCTTATTCGAGTATCACACAAGAAACTATATATTCCTGTCATAATAAGTTTTTTTTAAGAAATTAAGAGGTTTATGATGTATTCCTTTCTTTTATATATATATATATATATATAATAATTAGTTATATTTTAAATTATAATTAATATCAATAATGAAGTTAATTATTTTAAATAAAAAACTGTTAGACACGATGTATTTTATAAAAAATATTCATTTTAAACTTTTCTTTTAAAGCTAAACATTTTTCGAAAAAGAAAAGTAAAAAAGAGTTGCACCAAGCTTTATAAAATGATCTTATTTTATTTAGGGTCACAATAACTTATTGCACTTCATCCTAGTTTCAATATGCTTTCAGTTTGTATGCAATTGAATCTATGAAACATTATACGCAAATTATTCTCTTTGGATATGTGATTAAGTAAAAGTGATTATTTTTAGTTTAAGTTTACATTTGGAAATGTTAATAATAAAGTTTATTATTGACTTTGTGATTTAATCTTCTTGTAACATTAATTTACGATTGAAATAAGTTCAATTAATATAGTTAAAAGATATTGTTTGATATTATACATCACTCACAACTCTTTTAACTTTACAAAACTTCAATAAAACCCGAGTCACTTGATTTTCGTCTCTATGTTGCATTAAATAACTTTGAAGTTTCGAAAAAAAATTATAAAAAATTGAAAATAAAATTTAATATTAAATTAAAATAATTTTTAAAATTAAAAGTATTGTAATAAAATTTAATATATATTATAAAAATAAAAAATATTGTATTAATAATTTAAATTAAATAAATATTAATTTATATGGAATTATTTAAATTTAATTATATATTATAAAAATAAAAATATTGTATTAATAATTTAAATTAAATAAATATTAATTTATATGGAATTATTTAATTATGAGGAATAATTTAATTGGATGGCGTTATAAAATTACTATGTAAACTACACTCCCTTTATATCAAATCAACGAAAGGAAAATAAAACAAATATTTTTAATATTTAATAAATTATAAAATATATTGCTTTATTTTTGCTTTTAATTTTTGTTGAAAAGTTTTATCAACTTTAAGTAATTTTGGAAAGAAATACAACCTAAATTATTAAAATTTAAGATTCTATCAAAAATTGTATCATCAAATTTCTATTAAAAAAAATAAAACTTTTTATTTTAAATTTCATAGAGAAAAATTATCCATCCTAAGGGCATTGTGGCCCAGGTGCAATTGCCAATTATTTTCTACAATAAATATTTCTAATTTTTCGGAAACAAAAAAAAAAACAAAACAAAACAAAACAAAAAACAAAACGATCTTCCTAATTAACCTTGTGAGGAGTGAGTAGAGCTCAAACGGCTCATCAATTCTTCTAAATACAATAAATAAATACTAATGCTAATAAAATAATATCATATATACTTAGTAAATTAAAAATATTAATTTATAATTTCATTGTTTTAATATTTGGATTTGTTTTGTTTTTTATAATTTCTTTTCAATGATATATGAATATTTATTTTTTAACCAAACATATTTGGAAGATTCCAAGTGATAGTAATTATATGAAGTTATTGTAATTAATTATTACTTTTTAAAATAATGTTAAATAAGATATGTTTTTGAGGGTAGCATATTTGGAAAGCTTATGAAATGTAAAGTAATTTGAGTGATGAATATTCCATATTAAATGAAAGAGGATTGGTTTCACGAAAAAAATTTGGTGATGTGTCATATGTGAGAATCACTATAGAGATCCTGATTGGAGGTGGCAAGTCCAACTCCATTCCAGAAATCCATGTAATACTTTTTGTAAAATTCTAAACTATTTGATGGGTATTGCTTGTGCCTTTTGAAGGCCTGTGAAGAATGCCTAGATACAAGGCTTGTGGAGAAGTACTTGGGGATAATTAGGGATTAGAGGATCCATAGGTGTAGTCATGGGTATTGCCTGTGTAAGGTATTGGAGGAGGACAGTTTGAAGATGTCAACGTCATGTTCGAGTTTTTTCTAGTTATCCTTTTTTATTATGTCTATGATGCTCCACATTGTTCTCACAATCATTGATGCTCAAAAAATGGCAAAATATGCTCGAGCTGAAGCAGCAAATAAGGTTATATTTTAAGCGGGTTCTTGAGATTTGGTAGTGTGGGGCTTACATAGTTTTGGCTTATTTCTGGTGTTTTATATGTTGTCTCCTATTCATATGAGTGGAAACAGGGATGCAGATATAGAACGTCCGAAGGTGGCTGAAAAGAAGAAGTTTCGTTCTAAATATCTTGTGTTGACTAAACCCTCTAACGTGTTTCATTGGCATTGTGATCACTCTTGGTGGAGTTTCCCTAGCTGTTGGTGTTACTGGTGTTGTTAGTCTTCTCATGTCATCCTTTTGGCCTCGAGGTTTTTGAATTATTTTTGGTCTATCCTTTGGTAATTTTGAGCCTTTGGAGTTTCTTTGATCTCGTGGGATGTTGTCGTGTGATTTTCCGTTGATAAGGAGTAATCTGGTTTTCTAGTTTCTTTCATTTTAATTTTTGCTTGGAATTGTAGTGGTATTTCGTTTTTGGGTGGTTGATGCTCTATTTCAATCGTGTTTTTTCCTCCTCATTCTAGTGATTGCATTTTTGAAAATATGTATTTCTGATCGACTTGTGGTGTACCTTTGATTAAATTCGAGCTTTGCATGTAATTCTCTCTATTCCCAATGAGGCTCTTGGTGATTGAAATCGTTCTGTGATTTTTGAACTTGCGTGGAGGCATATAAATTGAATGTTTTTTTCTCTTAGGATCTTATCTCTCAAAGCTCGATGTAGTAGGAAATTTACCCCTTTTTACCAACATTCCTTATCTGGTGGTGTTTTTGGATCTTCCATTCCTCCTTGCCATATCAGGTGAGTTGGCCATGAATGTTGGTCATTTATTTCGGATCAGTGTCAAAATTAACTAATATTTGTTCTCGATTCTTGTGCATTTGACTACCCACTCTAGTGGCCCACATCTTTGGTGAAGTTTTCGTGGTTAGGTGATGACTCAATTGAGCCAGAGGTTCTCATTAAGGCCACGTTGGCAACTGAGGAGTTGTATGCCAAATATTTTACAAATGGCAAGTTAGTGGATCTTGCAAGCGATAAGGGAAATCAACCAGGTAGGATCAGGCTATTAGAATCTCTTTATATGCATGGGATGGACACTGGGTGACATATCCTAGAGGCTCATGCTAGAGGTCATTGTAAGAAGAATAAAAAAGCAGTAAAATCTACATACGATATCAAGTTACTTAGCTTTGGCCATGGCGTTCTATGGGACCGAGTGGTGAGTTTTCAAAAACATGCATTGGTGGGTCGTTCGATGATCAATGATATGTCTGAAAGTGAGATGCAAGACTAGGTTAAAAATCAATGGTCTCTCATTCTTAAGTATGCCCCAAAGGTTAGTATGTTGATGAATAGATGGTTTGGGGTACACTTTATCCACCAGCATGCTGCAGAATGTATTCTCAAGGGTCCCTGGGTTTGAGGTCACATTTTTCTGCAATTACACATGTGGTATGTTGCTTCAATATGTTCTTTGAGACTCCAATTAATAGATATGTTTGGGTCAAGCTACCTAGTATCCCATTGGAATTCTGGACTAGGAAGGTCTTCATGGAGATTGGGGAATCAATCGAGTGCTTTTTTACATGGATCGAAATTGTCTGGGTGCTAGGTATAAGTGTATCGCTTGGCTTTTGGTTCAGGTTAATTTTTGGTGGGGCCTTCCTAAGAATATTGATTGGGAGTGGGGGAAGATAAAAATTCGACAAAGTGTGGACTTTTGGGGCATTCCCTACAGGTTCGTCTTTTTTCATCACATTGGTCATATCATGGATCATTGCCCTCTCAAGTTTCAGTTTTTTGTGGGATATTTGCATTAGAAGTTTTTTTATGGGTGTCATTCAGGAAGGAAATGTATTTCTAAAAAATTTCACATGTGCCCAAGTTTTTCTCAATTCCATGACTCTAATGTGCTTGTTGATAATTCAAACAAATTTCCTTCTTCTTCTTCAATTCCGCCCTCTTTTCGAGAGGAATGAGGAGTTCGTTTGGATGTGGAATCTTCTGGTGATGATGTTTCCCAAGACAAACAAATTCCTCTAAAAAAATACTCTCACTTGCCTATATCGGCTTCACTAACCACAAATGAGATTCTAATCTCTAAACCCTCTTCAATTCCTAATTTATGTAAACTTTCGTGTTCTGATTCCCTCAATCCTACGAATCCTCCTCAGGTTCCTCATGTCTGGGGTATTCCCATCCCCTGTGTCTCACAGAGTGAATTCAAACTCGTAGTGTATGTTCTTTCATCTGGTGTCAAATTTGGTCCCTCTCAGGTGGATGCTCTTTTGCTTGATTCATGTCCCCATAATAATGTGGCCAGTGACATCAAAATTTTGTTGATAAATCTAGTTATGAATCTTGTGTCACTCTCCATCAACAAAGTTGATGATTCCCGCCTATCTCCTTCCATTAGCCTTAGCTCAGCTCTGAATATTATGGTTCATAGGTCCGAGGTCAAAGGTCATACATATTTTCGTGGGAAAGAAATTTCTAAATCTCTAGCTTTGGCTATGGAAGGTTTCCGTTGAGACATCCCCGTCATTTCTTTCGACAACTCTCAGGCCTTTAGAGCTACTAAGCCCTCAAATCGGGTGTCTCTATGAATATTTTATCTCTCAATATGCGAGTGTTTCTAGGAAAACTAGTGTCTTTTCGATCTGCTAGCCTTCTAGGATTGGCAGCTATCCTAAAAACAAACAATCAAAGCAATTTGTGATTTCTCTATGAATGATAGATAAGAGAGAAGCAAAGGAACCAACCTGGATCTTCCGCTTGACTCCTTGCTTGATTTCTCTCTCCCTTGATAGAGCTTGCAACTCCTGTCCTACTTGTCCCCCTTAGATAATACCTGTAGAAACAAAGTAATGAAACACCATCAAAGCATCTTGATCTATTATATCATAAGCATTGAAGAATCAGAAATACAATGGACATACAATGGCATCTACAAATAACAACATTCAAAAATACACAATTGTATGGAGGAAAACCCAAAGAACTTTATTAAATATGAAGGAAGAATTACAACCCAGCTGTCTGATCCAGCTTCATCCTCCTAGCATCAAAGCCCTCTTCACCTCATGAAAAGCAAGATCACCCAACAATACAGTGCTCCTTCTCAAAGACAAACTATCAGCACTTCCTTACAAATTACAAAATTCTAGCCTCCAGATCTCTCAAATGAGGGACCCATTTATAGATTTCTGCAAGGGTGTGAGTCATCTCTGGGTTTTTGATTAGTGTCATTCCACTTTTTGTTCTTGGTTCCACTTAGAGATTTCTTGGATCTCTTACTCATCCCTGGGCGAATTCAAAGAGGCAAATGTCATAGGAGAAGTTTCTAGAAGATTCCATGAGCATCCACTCAGCAAATTGTCTTGGACATTTGTCCATTCTCAGTCATCGCACCCCATAGAAGGCCTCTTCAGTATGTATCGCACCTGGCTAGTGTAGAAGTTAGTATGCATCGCACCCTGACAATGGAGCAGTCAATATGGTCTAGTTTTGGCCAGTTCTGAGTGGTTTTTCAGGTGGAACTTTTGGGGAATGATGTAATCAGTTGACCATGATCCTTTAGGGTATGAAACAACACTTTTAGGGGTTAAAGAGCCCTTGTTTTATCGACATATAAGATTGGGGTTGCAGTGCCCAAATATGTCTATAACAATTGCGCCCTAAAGCATGAAGTCGTAAATCTTTTGATGTAGGGTGAAATGCTTTATCATGAGGATCCGAGGTATTCAAACTGGAAGGTGACCTGTATAAGATACAATACAATACATCATCATCATATTATTTTCATGATCTAGCTGAGGCGGGAATTCGCATGCTTAGTTTTATAAATGCATTTTCATGTACATAGGACAGATAATCATCTACAGTTGCGGATTGGTGATTCTTTATGTGTAGAGTCATCATCCCTAGATTGGGTGATGTCTTTATATTCCTGAATATATCGCAGCCCAGATGGATGAAACTAGATCCGGGGTCTTCAAACTCGTTCAAGCTTCGCCCGATGTACAAGTATATCCATGTGAAAATATGTTCTGAAGTCGAACATGGAAAGACATCACCTGATTACCGACCAATAATGTAAGTTATTAACAGGCATGAGAGGAATCACCAATAATGATAATGACCCTCAAGGTACTACAGTACAATTCACTTGGTGTGAATATATGATCCGATGTCAAACACCATGCAAAATCTTTCGGTCAAAGGCCACTAATGTAAACCTGTCGCCGGAAGTGAGAAACTTGCCATTAAGGCATGCAAGCTTCAAAGTACTGAAAGGGTTGTTTCTAAGTCAACTTCTTGGATCATGTGTTGATGTCGACAAGAAGTGACCCATCGTAGGAGGACCTTAATGTATCCCACATAAACGCCACGAAATGAAGCAAATGATTTTCTGGAGGTGAAAAACAATCTGACGACACAAGGTTCAGGAATGTCGGTCATGAAAAATGGAAGTCGAAGGTATTGTAGTGGATGAGGCATTATCTGGATGGTGAATTCTCTGAATGACTTCTCTTGAACATATCGGTGACACTAATATGGATTGGTAGCGTTAACCCCAAAATATGGCTGGTATGGAGGACCAATGGTGATATGATCGGTGAATGGAATAACCCAACCCAACTCAATCATGGTGATAGAGTGAAAGTTTCATGTTCAAGAGCGATCTGCTACCAATAAAATTCTTCAAGTTTTCTTCCCTTTTTCCCCAGTCATTGTTGACCAGTACCTCTTTATTTTTGTCAAGCTTGAGGAGGATAACATATGCTTGTTCTATAATTTGCCCTTCCGGCAAACCTGTCGCTATGTTTTAGCAAGCCTAGCGACAGTGAAACTCGTTCTTGTCTAGGTGGACAAGTTTGTTGCTATTGTTTTAGCGAGTTTAACGAAAAGGATAACTCATTCTTTTTCATTTTTAGAGAGTTTGAAAAGGGATGAAAATGAAACTCCAGTAGTTGTTTTTCATAGCATAATCCCTTAAGTCTAAAAAAGGATAAAGTAATACGAAAGGGATGATTTTTCGATAACTTTACGAGTTGAAAAGATAAGCGCTCAAACTTTTTCATGAGATAATCGCTTGGGTCCGAAAAATATTAAAATATACAGGAGGGATGGCACTTCCAATCACTTTAACGAGCTAGAAAGTCCAATTGCTCGACAATTTTTTCATATTTAACGAGTCTGAAAAGAGTTTAAAGGAGACTCGTTTTTTAGGAACGAGTGGCATTTAGGGTAGCAACTGGTTCTGGGTAAGCTTGGAACTTCTCAAAACATGGTGATGTGAAGAGGGTGGATCTCAGGACCACTCGTCGCAGTTGTTCCTCAAAATGGTAAACAATCAAGTGGAAGCGTATGATCAGCCAAAAGAATGGAGGCGATGGTAGGAACACAACCAAGGCTCAAAAGGCTGATATTATGGCAATCACAAAGGTTATTTACCAAAGGTGGGTTCATTTTTTAACGAGCTTGAACTCTGGGGAAACATATGCTCAGTGGCAGTTTTATCTTTTAACGAGCTTGAACCTTGTGGAAACATTGCTCATAGCCTAGTTCATTTTTTAATGAGCTTGAACCATGCGACAACATATGCTCAGTTTTCTTTTTATGTAAGCTAGAAACGCCAAAACTAAAAAGCTAAAAAGATAGGAAAACTAGAAAGATAAGGAACTACCGAGGTTAGGTAGGATGGTTTCATCAATAGCTGGACAAAACACTTCCTTTACTTCATCTATGGTGTAGACAAAGGTGAATGGTGGATCAGACCAATCACCTAGCCTAAGAAGTTGAAATACTAAAAAAACTAAAAATATAAAAAATGCTAAAAAGCTGAAAAAATGAAATTGATCGTTTTTAGCTTGCATAAAAAGGTTTGCATGCCCCCAGGAATCGGGAAAAGGAGAGTTTCTAGTAACCATATGGAAATCACTGTGGTTAAGCAGGATGGTTTTAGTCAGCGGTTAGGAAAAACACTTCCTTGTCTTTGTCAGCCAAATAGACAAAGGCAAGTGGTGTGTCAGACCAATCATTTAATTTACAAGGAAATTCATATCTTTTCAGTTGGGTTAGTCCGCCAAATGGACAAGGGTGCATGGCCCCTAAGCTTCGTTACATTCACCAGACTACTCACGGTAATTAGGTGGATGGAATGAAGGTTGAAGAGACATTCTCGACGCAAAATGACTATTTAGGGATGATGTTTGACTTGAAGCTATGTTTGAACCGGGAAATGAAAGTTGGTCAACAGTGACAAATTTGCCTTCATGCGGGAAACAAATCACTCGAAAGAGTGTTGAAACAATAGCTTCCATGTTGTAAACATAGTCACGTCCGAGGAGTAGATTGTAATCTAACAGTCCTTGGACTATCATCACGTTCAAGTGAACGGTTTTCCTTCTCAAAGTTGTCGGCAACTTAGGAAGGAACCCTAACAGTCGAGTGGTTCCTTTGTTAAAGCGTGAAAAATTCTGTGTAACAGGCATCAGCGATGGAAAACCAAGCGCTTTCCAAGCAGTTGAGGAAAGGATACTCACCGATGCCCCTTCATGTATGATAGTGCCAGACACGATCATTTTGTAAACTTGGACTATGATCCGGAATGGTACATTAGAAGGAAAAGGGATCTCGCTAGTTGATCCCAATCGAAGGAAGTAACTAGACTTCTTGGAGGGGGTATCGAATAAACGAGTGAATGAACCCCTTGAGTAGCAGGAACTAGGGGATTCTCTTCCTGTTGTGAAGGAACGGGCGGATTGCCCCCAAGTTCATCGGAATCTCAAGTAACAAAGAGAATTTGAACAGTATCGTTCTCACTCTCTTTAGGAATGGTATCATCTGAAGGTGGACCTTTTGAAGGAAAAATTGGTTTGATTGCCATCTCGACCTATTTACTTTGGTCTGGTATGAACTCAGAAGATTCACTCTCAATGATAGGTGTTTCAACCAATGATTGAGTTATGCAAGTCGGATTTTCAACTAGTAAAGGACTTGGAGAGAGTTTCTTATATCCAGATGGAATTCATTGTGGTGAAGCAGGACGGCTATGCAAGACTCTCATGGCCTCATCCAAAAAAGGACAACGGGGAAGGGTATGGTCCCCTTCACATAGTCTACATGGAGTTTTGACCTTTCCTTTCTATCTGTGATCTTCACTATTACTAGTTGATGGTGTGCTATCAACATGATCACCAGAGGTTGATGACACCGGATGGTGCAAACAGGGGGACCATTCTCTCAAGATCCGAGGAATGCACAAACATTCTCTATGAAAATGGTCTCCCCTACAAATTATGCAAGGATATCTAGGAGATTTAGTGTGCGTATTTTCACCAAATGATTCATGGTTTCCCCCTTACTTAACTAACTTCTTCTTCTTCTTCTCCTTCCCTTTATTCTTCTTCTCATCTACTTGGTTACTAGTATCACTATTTTCACCAAGCGAAGAGGAAGAAGGGGAGGGAGAAACAAACGAAGAAGAAGACGAAGGGTCAATTTCAGTATCAACTGGTTCCTAATTCGATTGCTCAGGAATCATGGTATTTTGAACAACAAAGGTTGAGAATCGCCACAACAGCAGACCAATTGTGATTCTTGGAAGGGACAATGTGGCCATATACGGAGCGCCAATATTTCCTCAAGAAGAAAATGTACTAGGATTCCCCTCAAGAGTGATTCCATGATTGGTGGACTCCACTATCTCAACCTAAGATCAACGAAGGAACAGGGATGTTATTCCGAATTAAATAAATTTTAATGATGCTTTGACACAACTTTGCTTTTTCAATTTTAAGAGTTGATAAAAAGCTAAAGATGACTCTAGTCCCCTTCGATTTTTAATGAATCTGAAGTGGCAAGTGCTCAAATGGACCTTTTCTTTTAAGGAGTAAAAAAGGAATGAAAGTGACTACTCTGGAAATCTAGACAAATAGATCACCAAACCAATTGCAAAACTGCAATATACACCTTGGTGATAAATTAAAGAGAAATTACCAAGGACTTATGTACAGCAGTCAGTCTTCCCGAATGTTGTGTTCACTGCATTGCGATTGATAGGGTGGCAGACAGGACTTCCTATGGATAAAGGACATAAGCCTATTCTAGTCTCCCAATATATACTTAACGGTACGGAGAGCACAAGTCCATAGTAGCACTTTTCATATCAAAGAGGAGGAATCACCCAACCTTCGATGAAAATGATAGTTACTAGATTTTATGACACTGGAACACGTCTCTAGCCTAGACCTCTATATGTGTTGCGTTAGGTTCCAAAGCGTTGTTAATTTCATTGAAATTTATTTTAGAGTTCATCTTGTTTAGAAGTTTTCCTTTCAATGGTTCACCACGTGATGTAGATGTAAAATTCCTAAATATACAATCTAAAATGATAAACAATCGTTGTTTATTTTTAGCAATGAAAATCCTAGCTACTAAGGAAAGAAGATTACGATTCTTTCAAACAAAGAGCAAAGAGCACACACTAAATGCACTTTTCCTAAATCATTTTTCGCACACAGTCTAAATGCAAATGCAAATGCATGTATTTGTTATTCGTTCCCCTTAGTGTGAAAAATTCCTAAAAGGAAAACTAAGTATAGATATAAAATATTTTCTTCAAATCGACATTTCGACAATTTCTTTTTCAAAATGAAAGGAAGACTTAGACGACACTTTTCAATTTCGAATAGAAGATGCTTTTTACACTTCAAATAACAAAAAATCAAATCAAATACATGGCAAAAAATTTCAATCGACTATCCAAAGAAGGAAGACTCAATGACACTTCTCTTTTTTGACACAAAACGACAGTTACGACACTTTTGTACCAAAATGACAAATCGATTTAAGAAACTTTTCGATAAAGGATTGTAAATGATGGACAAATATATAAAAACATTTACTAATCCTAATCAATGGAGGCTAGTCTATGTAATGCAAGGAGGCTTCAGCAATGAGATACTATTCATAAGCAGCAAAAACAACTAAACAGAGCTTAAAACAAAGACAAAAAACCTCAAATTTCAGGAGGAGAAATAGGATTACTCAGTCATCGCACCTGTGCTTTACAGAAATAGGGATGCATCACACCTACTACACTCGGGAAGTGTGATGCATACTAGCTTCTAGTGACAAACAGTGCGATGGGCTAGGGAGCGCAACTAAGATGGGTTTTGGCTCAAATTTGCAGTTGATTTCAGTGACTTAAGCTGAGCTATTATGGACAATAAATAGAAAAGTACAGGGGTATTATCTTGGGAGGTTACTAAGCTACCAAAAGGGATCTAGAATTCTTGTAAGTTAGATGTTCAAATCATAAACTAAACTAGAGATTGACTGAAGCAACGTTCATCTACTTTGCAATTGCAGAGCAAGAGAAGTTCAAAGGCTATCTGGCTAACTTCAGGCTTCGTCTATAGTTTATAAAACAAACAACAAAACAAACAAAACATCTATTTGTTCCCCAGTGGAGTCACCATTTTGTTTCCGGGAAAACTAGTGTCTTTTCGATCTGCTAGCCCTCTAGGATTGGCAGCTTTCCTAAAAACAAACAATCAAAGGAATTTACGATTTCCTCTATGTATGATAGATAAGAGAGAAGAAAAGTAACCAACTTGGATCTTCCGCTTGACTCCTTGCTTGATTTCTCTCTCCCTTGATAGAGCTTATAACTCCTCTCCTACTTGTCCCACTTAGAGAATACCTGCAGAAACAAAGTAACAAAACCCCATCAAAGCATCTTTATCTATTATATCATAAGAATTGCAGAATCATAAATACAATGGACATACAACGGCATCTACAAATAACAACATTCACAAATACAAAATTGTATGGAGGAAAACTCAAAGAAATTTATTAAATATGAAGGGAGAATTACAACCTAGCTATCTGATCTAGCATCATCCTCCCAGTATCAAAGCCCTCTTCACCTCATGAAAAGAAAGATCACCCAACAATATAGTGCTCCTTCTCAAAGACAGACTATCAACATTTCCTTACAAATTACAAAATTCCAGCCTCCGGATCTCTTAGATGAGGGATCCATTTATAGATGTCTGCAAGGGTGTGAGTCATCTCTGGGTTTTTTATTAGTGTCATTCCACTTCTTGTTCTTGGTTCCACTTAGAGATTTCTTGGATATCTTACTCATCCCTGGGTGAATTCAGAGAGGCAAGTGTCATAGGAGAAGTTTCTAGAAGATTCCATGAGCATCCACTTAGAAAACTGTCTCAGACATTTGTCCATTCTCGCTCATCGCACCCCACAGAAGGCCTCTTCAGTATGCATTGCACCTAGCTAGTGTAGAAGTCAGTATGCATCACACCCTGATAGTGGAGCAGTTAGTATGGTCCAGTTTTGGCCAGTTTTGAGTGGTTTTTCAGGTGGAAATTTTGGGGAATGATGTAATTAGTTGACCATGATCCTTTAGGGGATGAAACAACACTTTTAGGGGTTAAAGATCCCTTTGGTTTATCAACATATAAGATTGGGGTTGCAGTGCCCAAATATGTCTATAACAGCGAGGGCTGGGGTATACCTCCAAAAAATTATCCCTTAAGCATATGATTGATTTTGTTAAACCATTTACTATTTTTATTCAATAATTCATGTCTTCGAAGGAAAGAGCTAAGGAATATTTCTTGTCCATTTGTCTAACTTGGTACTTAGTTGTTGTTGATTCTTGCAGTCTTTCTGGTGGTTTGGTGGCACTTTGGAATCCTCAGTGGGTGAATGTTAAAGTTTTCAAGTTTTCTACTCATATTTTTCTCATTGGTTTTGTAAGGGGTGTCCATTTTCATATGAATTTCCTAAATATTTATGCTCTTTTCCGAGACAGAATGGATGAATGTGGTATTCTAAAGATTGGGTCTTTCTCCATTGTTGGGATTTCAATGCCACATTTTCTGGTGAAGAGAGTTGGGGTTTATGTAGTAGAATAGATCCTATTGTGATTCATCCTAGAGATCTATTTGCGGAGAACCATATTATTAATGTTCGACCATTTCCTCTTCTCCCAACTTGGAATAATGGTAATTCTGGCCTAGAGAATATTGGAAAAAGGCTTGACAAATTTATTATTCACGAGAACATTTTGGAAATGTTGGGTAACATTAGATCTCGGGTCTTGCGGGCTAAATTATCATACCATCAACTGATTATATTGCAGTGGAGAGGGGAGGAGGAGTAGAGGGGTGTCCATTTTAAGATTAATTGGTTTTAGTTACAAGAGGAGTCTTTTAATACTCTTACACAACAATTTTGGACTTCGGCAGGTGCTCATAAGGATGAGTCGGCCATGGATTTGATAACGATGAAAATAAGTAATCTCAAGAGCATAGTTAGTAAATGGGAACAATCTCAAAAAACCAAATTGAAGAGGGACCAACAGCATATGGATGAAGAAATGGAGCAGTTGGGAAATAATATGGACCCCGTATCACCATCCCTAAGTCACTTGAATAAAATATAGGAGCTTGAGAGGAACAAAAGAAACATCCTAAATATCCAGGAGTCTTCCTGGCATATGAAAATCCGAGCCATCTGGATTCAAGAGGGAGATCCTACTACGAGATATTTTCATCAATTTTCTAACCAATGTTGGAATAAAAATTCTATATGGGAAATGGAGGTGGAGGGGGCTAGTAGAGTATATTCCACAGTATATATTCAAAAGGAGGTTGTTGATCCAAATGGATCCTAGAACACTCTCTAAGTTTTCATGAACTCTATAAAAATCATGCCAAAGATTAAAAGTCTTATAAAGATCAAGCTATTAGAGGGAATCCTCGGACAGTTGCAATGGCAATCAACGTGGACCAATGAGGGCCGTCGATCTAGCACGCAAAGCAACGGACCATGGTAACGCACACTGACACCAACCAGCTAATGCAGGGATAATTTTAAACAACAGAGGTAGTATTCGATATGCGATTAGCGACAAGTCGCTAATCGCATATCGCAGGGCAAACCTCTCAATGAAAAGAATCCCCGAGCACCCGACCTTAAATAATTATAAAATGTGGAAAATATTGTTTCGGTTCTGTCAGAGCGGGATTCCACAAAATCGACAGAATATCGGAGGGGCTTTAGGCGGTAAGCAGTTTCAAACGAGTTCTGCTCGATGCCATACAACGAGTGCCACGCATCCCGGGGAAGAGAGAGAGAATCGCTCACATCGGACGGGTAAACCTCATGTTACTTAGCCGCCCGATATCAACGATGACCATCAGATCTGGCACCCCTAGATCAATGGCAGAGATGCGTTCTGATGGATGACTGGATTTGACAACGTTATGAAGCGAGGTCACATAAGTATTTGAAATCCGATATGGACGATGCATTGGCAGAAGATCATGTTTCGCAGGCATTCTTGGAGTTAACAGAGAAAACGGTTATTTCAAACATGTCCAAGAGAACTGACACTCATCCGTTATGAAATAGGTGGCCACCTCCCTACGAGGCATTATACAGTGCCTGATTATGCAAGACAACATATTCAAATGGACAGAGGTAGGAGAACCAGAAAGCTGGGAAGCGGAAACGAACAGTCAGGAAGCAGATTTGCTTTAAAGCCACAAACTGATAGAGAGAGAAGCAAGTGAAGAGAGAAATAAGCGGTAAGCCGCAAGCAGAGAGAAGAGGTCGAGCTGACCTACAGAAGCAAAGGTAGCATCGAGCCAGAGTTAAGACAGAGACAGAGAGAGTCATAGAGTTTGTGTACTCTAGAGAAGGCTTCACAAGTTCAAGTGCACTCCTCTGTAATGCCTGTAATGTATGAGTCTTAGATTGGGCTCATACTACTATGACCAATAGAGGTCAAGAATGAGGAGAGTCTGTGTACTCCAGAGACTTGGGGAATATAAGTATAGTATTACTGATTTGTATCTATTGAGTGAGACTCAAATTGAGCTCACTGTTGTAAAAACTCTGCTTTGAAAACATAATAGAGAGGCCACCACTAAAGGTTGGACCAGGAGACGTAGCCCAGGATTATTGGGTGAACTCCTTATTAAACTTGTTGTGTTTATATGTTTTCTTGTTATGTTTTCTTTATTTGCTTCATTTCCTGTGTATTTCACAATCTTATTGATTTGTTGCATAAAATAACATAGGCACATCCATGCACATGAGTCTATAATACCTTATTAATTGCCTTAGATCAATTTCAGATCAAGTGGTATCAGAGCTCTAGGTTGCTAAGGTTAGACAAACTTGTGTTGGATTGTTTGTGAATGATAACTAGATCAAAGCTTAAACTAGGAGAAGGAGAGTTGGTTGAAGCTAACCCAGAAATTTGAAGAGTCTATACTAGGAGGAAAATGTCATAAGAAAGTCCCTTGGAATTAGACTCCCAATTCATGGACAGTTTCATGACCATGAGAGCCATGGCAGAAGAAATGTATAGATAATTTAAGAAAGGTAGAGGTGAAGAGTCATCAACCTCCAAACAAGATAAAGGAATAGAAGAACCTCTTCTAATTGCCCACCCATAAGGCAAAGGAAAAGAAGATAAGCCATATTCTAGTTGCCCACCCAGAAGGCAAAGGAAAAGAAGAAACCTTCTTTGATTAAATTAGATGTGAAGTTTGATTTGCCAATTTATGACATAGAATTGAATGCAGAAAAGCTAGATAACTGGATTAAACATATTGATGTATATAGAAGAGTGCAGAACATCGATTTAGAAAGGAGAAAGATTCAGCTGGCTAGCCTACACCTTAGAGGCACCGCCATGGTATGGTGGGAAGGCAAGATACAAGCTGATTTGAAGAAGCATGGTAAAATTCTTTCTACTTGGAATGAATTTGTTTCTACCATTAAAAAACAATTCTATCCACTAGCTTATATGCAGCAAGCTATGATGAGCTGGCAAACTCTTCGCCAATTAAAAGGGCAAAGTGTACAAAGCTACACCCAAGAATTTAAAAAAAGAGCTTTGATTCTAGGCATTTCTTTAGACTCACTTGAAACTCTGTTGAAGTATATAGGTGGTCTACACAGCTATTTAAAGCACACCATTCTCATGTTTAATTCCACAAGTATAGATGAGGTATATATTCAGGCTACACATCTAGAGGCTAGAGGCAAGAATGTGAATTCGAAAGTTGGGGGATCATCAAAACCCGTTGCAAGTAAGAACAAGGAAAGGAGAAATCAGAAATGGAAAGAGAGGAAGACACATGTTGTACAAAAGACCAAACCTTCATGCACTCATAGCAAGAAGGATGGGCATGATGATGAACACTACTAGATTCTACATCTGGAGCTGAGGCCCAAGAAGTACGATGGCAAAAAGAAGAAGATTGTTGTAGCTATTTAGAAGGATTTGGGGTCAGACTCAGGGGATGAAACAAGAATCACAGCCACAGGTATAAAAGGTAAAAATTTTGAAGCATCTACTAGTAATTCTACACAATCTACTAATAATGAATAAAATGAGAGGAAAAGACATGAGCTTTTTCATATTAGAGTTATTTCCAAGCATCAAAAGATTGATACTTTTTTTGATAGTGGCTCACAAGTAAGATTAGTTTCTGAAGCAATTGTAAAGAAGATAGGATTACTAACCACACCTCACAAGAAGCCATATCCATTGGGTTGGGTATGTGATAAAGCAAAGCTACAAGTGACTAGACAATGTAAACTTAGGTTTTCTTTTGCATCAGCATTTGTAGATGAGATTTAGTTAGATATTGTTCCCTTAGATATATGTGGAATTGTTTTAGGAAGTCCTTACTTGTATGTTAGAAAAGCCATTTTCTATAGAGCTGAAAACAAGCATGAAATCGTTAAAGATGGAATTGAATATATTGTAAGAGCTCATAAACTCAAGAATAATTATACTCTCATGAACTCAAGGTAGATGAAGAGAACTGTTAATTCATGCAACCAATTTTTACTAATGGTTGTAAAGGAAAAGAAACCTGATAAAACCAATGTATTTGAAGGCTATAATGCTAAACATCAAGCTGATTTAGAAAAAGTTGTTTCAAAATATGATATGTTATTTCAAGAACCTAAAGGTCTGCCACTCAAAAAGGAAATACTACATGATATTAATTTGCAACAAGATGCTCCATTGCCTAACATCGGAATGTACAGGTTGTCTGCTTTAGAGAATGCAAAAATCAAGAAGCAGGTACAAGGGCTACTCGAGAAAGGGTTCATAAGACCTAGCACATCACCATGTGGTTCTCCAATTGTCTTGGTGAGAAAGAAATATGGCTCATGGAGAATGTGCATTGATTACCGAGCACTGAATAAGATAATGATAAGAATCGTTATCCCCTTCCTCGCATAGATGGTCTATTAGATCAGTTTAAAGAAGTTGTTTACTTTTCCAAGTTGCACTTGCATAGTGGCTACCATTAGGTCAGAGTTGCAGAGCAAGATGCAGGGAAGACTACTTTCAAAACAAAGCAGGGATTGTATGAGTGGTTAGTTATGCTTTTTGGCTTAACTAATGCTCCTGCTACTTTCATAAGAGTAATGAATGATGTACTCAGGCCTTTTATTGATGATTTTGTCATTGTATATCTAGATGACATTCTTATATTTAGTAAAACATGGGAAGAACATTTGAAGCATGTAAAGCAGACTCTAGATGTTTTGAAAAGAGAAGATCTTTATGTTAAGCTATAAAAATGTGAATTTGGAAAAACATCTTTCAATTATTTGGGTCATATTGTAGGGGGTGGTGAATTGAAGATAGATCCTTCTAAGGTTGCAGTCATTGTAAACTGGCCTAAACCAAAATCTGCTACAAAAGTTAGAAGCTTCCTAGGAGCATCACAATATTGGAGAAAGTTTATTTCTAACTTTTCCTTGATTGCATCTCCCTTACATGCTTTAATATGATTGAACAAGGTGTTTCAGTGAGGAGGCAAACAGCAGAAATCCTTCGACACCTTGAAAGAAAAGATTAGTACAGCACCAGTATGAGCACTGCCCGATCTTCAAAGACCCTTTGAAATTGAGACGGATTCCAGTGACTATGCCATGGGAGTAGTGTTGATGCAGAACGGTAAACCCATATGTTATCATTCTGAGAAATTTAATTCTGCAGTAGCTAATTATCCCATGTATGATAAAGAATTGTATGCATTAGTAAAGAGTGTGAAAAAGTGGAAACATTATCTAATGTGGAAAGAGACAATTATACATACTAATCATCAACCACTTCAATATTTACACTCACAAACTAAGTTGCAGCAATCAAGACACTATAGGTGGATGGGTTTTCTACAATAGTTTCATCTTGTCATTAGATATCAGAAAGGGCATACACAATAAAGTTGCAAATATGTTGTCTAGACCAATCATAAATGCATCTACTATACTAAGCATAATTCAATATTGCATGAAAGCTACATTGAATAGTATGCTAAAGATATAGATTTCAAAGATGTATATGCAACTTTAAGTCATGGCAAACAAGTATTTGAATTGGATTATCATGTTAAGGACCAACTCTTGTATCATTTTGGAAATTTATGCATTCCTCAAACCGAAAGAGTAAATATAATTCGAGAAGCACACACTTCTCTAATATCAGGTCATTTTGGTGTAAGTAAAACAGTTGCACAGCTGCAAAGATTTTGTTGTTGGCCAAAAATGAATGAACAGTTTCTAGATATGTAAGAGGGTGTACCATGTGTGCTAAAAGCAAGCCCAACAATAGGAAACTAGGCTTGTACACTCCACTACTAGTTCCTTCTCATCCTTGGGAAAGTATTTCCATGGACTTTATTGGGGGATTTCCTAAATATAGAAAAGGTCATGACTATTTATATGTTATTGTGGATAGGTTCAACAAAATGTGTATTTTAATACCTTGTAACAAATAGATTAAAATTGAACAAACATCAAAGTTGTTCTTTCAGCATGTATGGGTTCATTTTAGATTACCACTTCCATTGTATCTGATCGAGATTCCCGATTTGTTGGGAATTTAGGTCAAGTCTATGGGAATTGATGGACACCGAACTGAAGAAGAGCACAACCTTTCATCCACAAATAGATGGCCAAACAGAGGTGGTCAACAGGATAGTGATCCAGTTGCTCAGAGGCTATTGCAGCAAGCACCCCAAGCTTTGGGATGAACATTTGTGTTATGTGCAACATGCTTACAACTAGGCTAAACATTCTTCTACACAAAAATCTCCTTTTTAGACCTATTTTGGTTTCATACCAAGGTCTCCCTTGGATTTTGTCTCTAGTAAAGACATAACAGTTGATGGACACAGTGATGTGGACAAGGCACCAAGTTCATTGAACAAATCCAAGAGATTCACCAGGTAGTACAGGAACAACTGGAAAAGAGCCAAGCCAAGTACAAGGCAAGGCATGATAAGCATCATATTGAGCATAGTTTCCAAGTAGGTAATCAAGTCTGGCTGTATATCAGCAAAGACAAAATGCAAGGTGAAGGTAAGAAGCTGAAGCCGATAAGGTATGGATCTTTCAGTATACTTGAGAAAATCGGTGAGAATGATTTTCAGCTTGATTTTCTAGCTTACATGCACATCTATTCAGTAGTTAATGCAGTAAGTTTGAGACTGTATGAACCTTCATTGATTGAAGATCCTGAAGAGAGGAGTTAATTTCCTTCTATTGATGATTTGTTGCCTGAATATCTCAATGAATTGCAGGAAGACACAGTTCTAGACAAGAAGGTGAGAACTACACGCAAAGGGGATGTTGAGTACCTCAGGATTGGACTCAAAGGTTCAAAACCAAGTAGTGCAAGATGGATAGAAATTGGGAAAGCGAGGAATCTATATCCTCACTTGATTGATGCTTAAAAATCAACTTTTGGTGGTCCAAAAGTTTTTTCAGTGGGAAGGCGTGATCTAAATGGATCCTAGAACACTCTCTAAGTTTTCATGAACTCTTTAAAAAGCATGCCAAAGATTAAAAGTCTTATAAAGATCAAGCTATCGGAGGGAATCCTCAGACAATTGCAATGGTGATCAACGTAGATCAATGAGGGTCGTCGATCTAGTGCGCAGAGCGGCGGACCATGGTAACGCATGTTGACACCAACCAGAAAATGCAAGGATAGTTTTAAAAAATGGAGGTAGTTTCCGATATGCGATTAGCGACAAGTCGCTAATCACATATTGCAAGGCAAACCTCTCAGTGAAGAGAAGCCTCGAGCACCCAGACCCAAAATAATTATAAAATGCACAAAATATTGTTTCGGTTCCATCAGAGCAAGATTCCACAAAACCGACAGAATATCGGAGGGGATTTGAGCAGTAAGTGGTTTCAACCAAGTTCTGCCTAATGCCATATAGCGAGTGCCACGTGTCCCGGGGAAGAGAGAGAGAACCATTCACATCGGATGGGTAAATATCATGTTACTTAGCCGCCCGATATGAACTATGACCGTCAGATCTGGGGCCCCCAGATCAATGGTAGAGATGTGTTCCGATGGATGAACAGATTTGACAAGGTTATGAAGAGAGGTCACATAAGGATTTGAAGTTCGATATGGACGATGCATTGGTAGAAGGTCGTGTTTCGCAAGCATTCTTGCAGTTAACGGAAAAATGCTAGTTTCAAATATGTCCAAGAAAACTGACACTCATCCGTTATGAAATAGGTGGCCACCTCCCTGTGAGGCATTATATAGTGACTGATTATGCAGGATAGTGAGATTCAAACGGACAGAGGCAGGAGAACTAGAAAGCTGGGAAGCGGAAATGTATAGTCAGGAATCAGATAGGTTTTAAAGCCACAAACTGACAGAGAGAGAAGCAAGCGAAGAGAGCAGTAGGCAGTAAGCTGAAAGCAGAGAGAAGAAGCTGAGATGACCTACAGAAACAAAGGTAGTATCGAGCTAGAGTTAAGATAGAGACAGAGAGAATCAGAGAGTCTGTGTACTCCAAAGAAGGCTTTAGAGGTTCAGCACACTCCTTTGTAATGTCTGTCATGTATGAGTCTCAGATTGGGCTCATACTACTATGACCAATAGAGGTCAAGAATTCAGTGAGGAGAGTCTCTATACTCCAGAGACTTAGGGAATCCAAGTATAGTCTTATTGATATGTATATGTTGAGTGAGACTCAAATTGAGCTCACTGTTGTAAAAACTTTGCTTTGAAAACATAATAGAGAGGCCATCACTAAAGGCTAGACCGGGAGACATAGCCCGGGAGTATTGGGTGAACTCCTTATTAAACTTGTTCTGTTTATATGTTTTCCTGTTATATTTTCTTTCACTGCTTCATTTCCTGTGTATTTCGCAATCTTATCGATCCATTGCATAAAATAACATAGGCACATCCATGCACATGTGTCTGTAATACCTTATTAATTGTCTTAGATCAATTTCAGATCAGTGGTTAGATATTTTGAGAAACTATATTTGGCTCGTTCTCGGGTGGATATAGAAGACCAAATCTGGGGGATTTATAATTTCCCCTAAATGTTCTTGTAGGATTTGAATTCTTTCCTGAGCAGACATGTTTCCATCAATGAAATTTCAAAGGTTCTCAATTCTTTTGTGAAGGATAAATGTCGAGGCTCAGGTAGCTGGACTATAAAACTTTTTCTACATTTCTTCAACATTATGGGGTAGATTTATTGAAAATGGTTGAAGAATATTGTTTATTTGGCCGGTTCTCTAGAGTGATTAACTCCACTTTCATTTCCCTCATCCCCAAATTCTCTCATCCAACTTCATTCTCTGATTTTTTACTGGTTTCTCTCTGCAATATCACCTACAAATTGATTCCAAAAATCATTGTAGGTAGGATCAAGGATGTGTTGCAAGAAAACATCTCGTCAGAACAATTTGGCTTTCTCTCTAAATGCTAGATTCATAATGTTGCAACTACTACACAAGAATGTCTACATTCCATTCATACTAAGAAGAAAGATGCTTTGATAATGAAATTAGACTTGCATAAGGCCTACGATTGCAGTAATTGGTCCTATTTGCACTTGATACTTTTGAAAATTAGGCTTTTGTGGACAATGTAAGTTGGATAATGGCATGCCTATCCTCTTCAAACTTTGTGGTGTTAATTAATGGTTTCCCATCGAACTTCTTCCAGGCCAATAGAGGACTTCAAAAGGGGTGCTCTTTGTCTCGGTTATTATCGATCTTAGTCATGGATGGGATGAGTTTGAATATTAAGGAGGCACATTTTCCAGGAGATCTCTATGGGTTACAAGTATCTCAACTTGTCTTAGTCACACACCTTTTTTTTGTTGATAATGTACGAACATTTGGATAGGTCTCCTGGGATCAGTGGAAGACATTGCACCACATTCTCGATAGATTCAATGCAACATCGGGATTGATTATGAATGGTAATAAATCGCTACTAATTCACTCCTATGGTGACATGGAGGTGATTAATAATATTTCCAGGTTGTTCAATGTAGATGTCTCACACATTGAGGAAGGTATTAGATATTTGGGTTTCATATTGAATCCCAACAAATACAAGATTTTTGACTCGGGCTGGTTAGAGGATAAGTTTCAGAGTTGGCTTTCCCTTTGGACACGTCATTGGCTTTCCTTGGGATGTCGATATATTTTAATTCAACTAGTCTTACAACAACTATCAATGTCTTTTATGCATCTATTATGGCTTCCTACAAATGTTATTAAGAGAATTAAAGTTATCATGGTGCACTTCCTATTGTTTAATAACATGGGAATCCAAAAATATCATTTGGTTTGCTTTGATGCCATAAAAAAAGGGAAAGATGAAGGTGGATGGTGTTGGAAATAATACTGAGAGGGGGGGGTGAATCACTATTATCAATTTAATAATTTTACATTTCCATAAACAAATTTATATACACTGCTTCTGTTAATGAAACTTGCGTGTATACGCAACTGTGTTTAGAGAAACCAACGTAGATCTTGCAAACTTATAATTTGGTTAGTTGATCCTTAATCTGTGTATCAGTACCATATAAACAGTAACCAGGTGCAATAAACAGAACAAGAAATCACACACATGAACACAAGATATAAGGTGGAAACCCAATGTGGGTGAAGGCTACCTGCTGCAATCGTCTCTATATTTCTTTAATAAGAAACTCCTTTTTACAAATTTTGTACTGGTGTGGTCTTATACCAGTATGCAGGCTTCTACCTACAGAAGGATACAACCTTCTCTTGTTCTCTAGCTTCTCCTGGAAGGGAGCTACAACCCCCTAGCTCTTGTACTAGCTGATGTGTATACTAGTACGTAGCTGCTGACCTACAGAAGGCTACAACCTTCTCTTTTCTTCCAGGGACCACTTTTCATAAATTTTCAGACTGGATCCATCAATAACATCAATCAAACATCAAATATATCTGCATCAATCAATCTCCTTTGCACCAACCAAAACTGAATCAAACAATCACTTTTCTGAATGTTGTAACCAAAACATAGTAACAGTAACTAGAACCCAATGTAGAACCCAAAACACTACAAAAACAAACAGAAGTAGGCTAAAACATATTTTATGAGGCGTACACTACTTCAATGTGTTGAACCTGCGTTCATACAATGTTATCTAAAAGAAGACCTATGTATACACTGTTTTGAAATGCCAAACTAGTGTGTATATGCGACTTTTCTATAATGAACTTGCGTACAGATCTGTAAAAATTATTTTAACCTTTATGACTATTCAGACATCAGTTATAACTAGATCATCATATTTACAGATTACGACATGCGCCAATTATAAAAGATCAAAACCAAACAAAGATACTTCTCTTCAAGCCTAAAGATCTTAACCCATCAATAGAACTTATCCTTCTTCAAGCGCTCAGGTTCCTCCTTGATTCAGATCCAACCATGCACCATAACCCAATGACCAGTATTCCAGATATTGCTCTTTATTAGATGTTCAATGTTTTAGTGCATTTGCCTAATGATCTCCTCCTCCTTTTATAGTCTTAGGCCTTACTCAATACCATGATCCAAAACCACTTTAGAATCAATACCTTCGACCAAATACTTGGGGTCAATACTTCGGACAAGATACCTTGGACCAATACCATGGGTAAAAATATCAAGGACCAAATACCACGGACCAAAACCAAGTTTTCCAACATGTACGCACTTTTCCTTGCGTGAAAGTGCGTGTATACGCATACGCGCCTTTTGGTTGGTGAACTGCATGTATATGCAGCTTGGTCAAGGGGCACCTGCGTATACCTCTTTTTCCTTCATTCTGTGATCCTGAACCGTGATCTGTCATCTAGGTGAGTTGCCATCAAGGACAACACCTGTGTCATAGTGTCAAACTTGTGTCATAATGCCAACAATCTCCCCCTTTGGACTTGATGGCAACCCCAAGTCATTCTCTCCCTTTGTCATCAAGGGCAAAGGGTTATGCTCCCCATGAGTACATGTTGAATTCTCTGATATGCTGAAGTGTGCTGTTCATGCTCCCCCTGACTATAAGCAAGGTCTGCAAAAAGATGTTCTACAAGAAGAACATGACTCTATACATCATAAATGACCTTCCTATCACCAAAGGCTCATACATATATCCATCTCCCAACCAAGTGGGATATACCAAGATTGACTCATCCACCCAACCAAGTGGGGATACACCAAAAGTTTATACATGATAAAACAATAACATTACATCATCCATCCCAGTCATAGTGGGGAAACAAAATAGGTCGTTACATGATCTTGATAATAAAATATATACATAACATAGAGACAAATTATCTAAAACAAGACTATGATATTCATCAGCAACTATCATTAGCAGCATCTGTCAATCACCATCCAGACCAGCAACCATGATCTCCCTCTGCAGCTAAATAAAAGTAACTGTGAAATTGTACCAAGATCTTCTAAGATAATGCCAAAAATGCATTATTAGAAGTATATGCTTGTTAGGTCCCTATAATACTAGTGATTACCGCATTACTATTGTAGTTATACCCCTTATTAATATTGTTGTGCCCCTATTGTCTCTATATTGTTATTACCGTGCCCCATAGAATCCCTCTATTGTTATTTTTGTGGCTTTATATTATTATTGTTAGGTCGGCTGGGTTATATTGTGACTCCTTAGACTCCTATATATAGAAAGGAGGTTGTCATTTGAATCATCCAAGAATTGTTCATTTATGTAATGTAAAGGAGGTTGCCCCCTTGAAGAGGCTGAATTCCAAGGCGTTGATCTATCTTTTCTATCTTTCTTGAAGCTGGTTTCATAACATTTGGTATCAGAGCTTTGGATTCTAGGGTTTTGCTGCTCCAAACAGGTCATCGTGGCATTCTCGCTATAAATTTTTTTTTTGAGACGTTTCAGAAGTTGAAAAAAAACCCATTTTAGAAGACATCGCG
>APFE031170050.1:153382-168800 GCA_000404065.3 Pinus taeda
TATAATCATTACCATGTTCATCTTCATCACTATTTGATAAACCATCGCTATCTTCATGTGTATAGTAGCTCTTCTTACTTACATTCTGTTTTCTATTCCATTTTGTCGGTTCCTTACCTTTATCCAATTTATCTTTATGGGGACATTTGGCTGCATAATGACCGATTCTTCCACAAGCAAAGCATTTGAAAGGTAGTTTACCTCTGAATCTTCTAGAACCCCGTTGAAGGTTCTTGACAAAGTTTTCTTCTTCCTCTCCTTCTGAAACATGTGCCAATTCATTGAGCTCTTCTCTTCCCGAAGCCTTGAATGCGGCTTCTCTCATATCTGATGGACCCCCTTTTCTCATTTCGAAAGTAGTTGTGATTCCGTGTAGCTGTGTCATAGTAATACTCTGAAGATTCTTCTTTTCTTTTATGGTAGAAACTTTGATACAAACTTAGAAGACATGGATCTCAAAACCTTTTCAACTACAGTAACTTCTTTTATCTCTTCGCCCAAGTTTTTCATGCGATTAACAATCTCATCTATTCGTAAGAAGTAATTAGCTATACTTTCATTATTGTGCATTTTGAGGGTTTCATATTGAATTTTAAATATTGTAGGTTTGCATGTTTTACCTGATTGTCTCCTTTAGAGCTTGGAACGATCTTGTCCCATATTTATTTGGCAGTTTTGAGCTGCATAACCTTGACAAATTCTGATTGTGACGGAGTCCCCAATAATGTGTTGACAGCCTTGGCATTTGTTTCATACTGCTTTTTACCTGTAGTATCTATAGGAATTGTTGATGGAAATTTGTATCCTCCTTCCATGATTTCCCAAACATCTGTTCCAAAAGATTGAAGATAGGTTGTGGTTCTTACCTTCCAATAGACGAAGTTTCTCCCATCGAAGGTTGGTGGTCTAATGGATCCCTCTCTTTCATAGGTACTCATGATGATATATCTTCCTTCAAGCTATCAAACTTCTTCTGAAGGACCTGCTCTAATACCAATTGTTGGAAATAATACTAGGGGGGGGGGGGTGGGTGTGAATCAGTATTATCAATTTAATAATTTTACATTTCCATAAACAAATTTATATACTCTACTTCTGTTAATGAAACTTGCGTGTATACGCAACTGTATTTAGAGCAACCAGCATATATCTTGCAACCTTATAATTTGGTTAGTTGATCCTTAATCTGTGTAATAGAACCATATAAACAATAACTGGGTGCAATAAACAGAACAAGCAATCACACACATGAACAAAAGATATAAGGTGGAAACCCAATGTGGGTGAAAACCACCTGCTACAATCATCTCTATCTTTCTTTAATAAGAAACTTCTTTTTACAAATTTTGTACCGATGCAGTCTTATACTAGTACGCAGGCTTCTACCTACAGAAGGCTACAACCTTCTCTCATTCTCCAACTTCTCCTGGAAGGGAGCTACAATCCCCTAGCTCTTGTACTAGCTGATGTGTATACTAGTATGTAGGTGCTAACCTCCAGAAGGCTACAACCTTCTCTTTTCTTCCAGGGACCACGTTTCATAAATTTTCAGACTAGATCCATCAATAACATCAATTAAACATCAAATATATTTGCATCAATCAATCTCCTTTGCACCAACCAAAATTGAATCAAACAATCACTTTTCTGAATGTTGTAACCAGATAACAGTAACAATAACCAAAACCCAATGCAAAACCCAGAACACTGCAACAACAAACAGAAGTAGCTAAAACATATTTTATGAGACCTACGCTACTTAAATGTGTCGAACCTGCATTCATACGTTGTTATCTGAAGGCAGACCTATGTATATGTTGTTTTGAAATGTTGAACCAACCCGTATACGTGCCTTTGTTGTACTGGACATGTGTATAGATCTGTAAAAGATGATTTTAACCTTTACAACTATTCAAACATTAGTTATACCTAGATCATCAGATTTATAGATTACGACATGCGCCAATTATAGAAGATCAAAACCACACAAAGATACTTCTCTTCAAGCCTAAATATCTTGACCCATCAATAGAACTTATCCTTCTTCAAGTGCTCAGGTTCCTCCTTGATTCAGATCCAGCTATGCACCATAACCCAATGACCAGTATTCTAGATCTTGCTCTTTATTAGATATTCAAAGTTTGAGTGTGCTTGCCTATTGATATCCTCCTTCTTTTATAGTCTTAGGCATTACTCAATACCATGGTCCAAAACCACTTTAGAATCAATACCTTGGACCAAATACCTAGGGTCAATACTTCGGACAAGATACCTTAGACCAATACCATGGGTCAAAATATGAAGGACCAAATACCACGGACCAAAACCAAGTTTTCCAACATGTACACGTTTTTCCTTGCGTGAAAGTGCGTGTATACACATACACGCCTTTTAGTTGGCGAAGCCACATTTATATGCGGCTTTTTCAAGGGGCACCTACATATACCTCTTTCTCCTTCATTCTGTGATCCTGAACTGTGATCTGTCATCTGACTGAGTTGCCATCAAGGACAACACATGTGTCATAGCGCCAAACCTGTGTCATAATGCCACAGATGGGACACCCTGGACCTAAAGGCTTTTGGTTAGGCCTTATTAACTAGAACATTATGTAGGGATAATTTTTGAAATGGAATATGGCAATACATTATTTTGGATAAATATTTGAAAGGCAGGGACATCTTGGAATGGTACAAAAGGGGCAAGATTGGTGTGAGAAACAATTCATATATTTGGTAGAGTTTATTCAAAGTTAGTAGATGGTTGTTTAGTAAGCTGCACTGGTTTTCCAGTAGCAATGACAAAATATTGGTTGGCTTTCATTCAATACTTGGATTTGGACCCTCACAAAGTATCTCCATTTGTCTCATCAACACTCTTCATGCAAGAGGAATTTTCTTCCTAGATTGGAGGGAGTTGGCATGCATATTTCCTGTATTTGTTATGGAAGAGCACTATTGAGATTGGTATGACAGGTGTCTTTGCTAAGTCCTAGAAATTCTTTGTATATGAACTTCATTTTTCATGTTTAATGAAGAATACCACGGGTGATTCTTTGGCTTGGAATGGAACTATGAAAAACAGATCGGTGGTTATTTCTAATATTTACAATTTTAATTCCTACAAGATCAACCCTTTAACTAATTTGTGTTGGTATAGGAAAGATTGTATGTGGGAATTCCCTTTGAATATTATCATCTTTCGTAGGCTTGTCTCAAAAAAATAATTTCTTACTTGGGACAACATCTATAAAAGGGGCTTTCACTGTCCGAGTTGGTGTGCATTTTTCCGACATGAGTAGGAAAGCGTTGTGCATTTTTCATTTAGTGCCCCATGTCAAAAAGGTTTGGTCACATGTTCTAAAATGTGTTCATCTTCCACAGACATGTACCTTTGACTCCCTTGAAACATGTTATTGATGGTGGTTTAATAGGAGAGGAAAATATAAATCGCTTTCGTTGTATGTTTCCTAGGAGATTTGGAGAGCTAGAAACTCTTTGATCTCTAATGATAGGCTGTTAAACTGCTTCAAGATTTGCTCAAATATTTTGGCATGGTTGTTGAATGGGAGGAATACAAAACAAGATAATAAAATGCCCAAAATGTTATCTTTTCAATTGCGGGTGGTTTTTCTAGCTGTTTTTTTTTATGGTGTGACTCGGGGTGGTAGTTACGGTTGTGGAGAATGGTTGAGGATCAATCCTCTAATTCATTTTTCTCTATTACTAGCATGGGGGAAGGGATCAAACTCCAAAGCTGAGCTCTTAGCCATATGGGGATTGTTTTGTAACAACCCTCGTGAAAATTTCATCTAATAAAAGTTAATAAAGGAAAAATAAGACCACGATTAAGGGACACGTATTCCAAGCTAAATGTTGGGCAAAGATATCCTAGTAGGCATCATTGGATGTGTTTTTCACTAAGGAAATTGGCAAAGGCAAAGACAAATGCAT
The DNA here is from genome assembly GCA_000404065.3 of Pinus taeda. NCBI lineage: Eukaryota > Viridiplantae > Streptophyta > Pinopsida > Pinales > Pinaceae > Pinus > Pinus taeda. The sequence goes on from APFE031170050.1 coordinate 157,336, forward strand.
TAAAATGCAAAAAGGCATTTTTGGCATATTTATAAATGAAAATAAAGGAAATTGTGAGAAAAGTAAGGTGAAAGGTCACGTTGCATGTGAGGTGGAAATTGGAGGAAAATAATGGAAAATGAAGAAATTAGAGGCCTCATTAATAAAAAGGATTTTAAGGATCAGTTGGCAATCTTTTTGCTAACCTTTTCTCAATTCAAGTTTTGGAGCTCTCTCATTATTCTCTCTCTCTCTCACTCTTGTTCACTTAGAGTTTTCTTGGAGCACTCTAGCTTTGGATAAAGGAAGGAAAAGCAAGCAAAGGGAAATGAAGGAAAGTAAGGATCAAGGTAGGAAGATCAGGATCAAAAAATTTAGCAGGAATACTTGCATGTAACATATTGCATGTGTGATTTCCTAGTTGGTTTTGACATGCATGGATTTTCATGTTGGTGTATGGTTCTGTTGTTGTCAATGGCATGGTTTTTCTAGGTTATGACAGCGTTTTAAGCCTAGCCTTGCCTTTTCCTAGATTCCATGGTGTGTTGGGATGTTTATCTTGGTTTTGAGCTTTGATTTTCTGGATAGATTTTGGAATCCGGGGTGGAGGTGGTCTCAAGATTCATTGTCAAAGGCCTAGGAATCCCTTGACCAGTTTTGGTGGGATACACAGTAAAACCTAAGTGAGAAGTCTAGGTTTAGGGCCTAGTGATCCAGGTTTGGATTGTGGTAAAGCCCGAGAGACTAGTCTTGGTTTAGGGCATAGTGATCTAGGATTGGATTGTGGTCAAGCCTGAGAGACAAGGAGATGTAAAATTCCTCAAGGATAGTGATAAATTCCGAATAACATTCCAAGTTCGGTTCAATTGTGATCGGAGCAATGGTTTTCATGGGATCATGGTTTGGTGAGGGTGGAGGTGGTTTAAACTTTGAATTCCCCGGGTTTATTTTGGATTGGTTTATCCATGAGATACCACATTCATGCTTGGAATATGGCATGGGGTTGAGTGGAAGAAAGAAATATTTGGTTCAGCCATGTCTATGGTCAGGTGGTACATAAAAGTCACAAACCTAGTCGAATTTGCCTTTGATTATTGAAAGATAAGTTCTCTTGTGTTTACACTTGTTTATATGTGGATTTGATGGTTGTTATATCTTTGTTATTTACATGGTTTTATGCTGGTTATAAGCATGGTTAATTGACTGGTTCATGTCATGGTTATCTCATGTGTTTACTTGTAATTGTTAAATCGATGGATGCAAGACCTAATTGATGTTATAACAATTCAATGGAGAAGGTGGTGATCCTTCTTGTCATGTTTCATAATAATTTTCAGTCATTCATGCTCTCTCTTATATCCTAGACCTGTAGGTTGCATTGATGCCAAGTGTTTGACGGAATGTCAATCTCGATTGGGGATGGTCAGGCCTAGTCTTGAGGTTTCTTTTTGGTTTAGTAGTCTTGTCATCATGTATTTGATGGATTCTAAAAGTTATAACAAGTTATGGGCAATGACTGGAATTATGGGCTAGAAAAGTGCTTTAAATTTGGAGGATGTTGACACGGGTTTGCTGGGAAAAGTCCCTAGATGTTGGCTTGTAGGCTTGTGAAAGCGTCTGGAGGGCCCTGGACGCCGGCATGCCTATAGCATGAAAGAATCCAAAGGTCAAGAGATCTAAAACATCAGTGGGACCTAGGGACAGGATTTTTGAGTGGCTGAGATGTCTCCTGGGGGTGTTTTTGTTGATTTGGAAGGTATGGTTAATGTGTTCCATCACTTCCATTTCCTTAAGGTCACCACTGAGGTTTAATCCCTTATAGTGGCCTCTCTCGTCACATGTTTAGCTCGATTGAGGGTTACTTGGGTAGATGTGGGAGGAGGGTGGTTATAGATTGGTATCAGAGCATGGTTGCGCTCTCCCTGGGTGAATGTGTTTGTCATGTAGTCATGTTGGTTGTACATGTGTCAGTCATCCTTGTCTTCTATGAGCTTGATTGCATATGCATGGTGTTGAACATGGTTGTGGTGATGTCTCCATGGAAATAAGGATATCATTGTGTGAAGCATGTTTCATGAGTGTATGACTGGTTACATGTTGTTATATGTTGCTTACATCTGTCATTTTGTATCCTTGGTTACATTCTTGTATGTTTGGTTACATTCATGCATGCTTGGTTACATGTATCATTCTCGTATGTTTGGTGACAAGTATCATCATTCATGCTTGATCACATGTGTTCATGCATGTTTGTGTTGAATTATGCATTGCTTATGCATGATTAATGTTTGCATGTGGTCAAGTATACAGTGGTGTTATAGTTGTTGTTGCATGCATGTAGTCATGGTATGTGTGTAGCTAATATGGTCATGAATTGATGACTAGACTCTAGATAGATTGATGTTTACATGGTTATGTTCTTATGTATCATATGTCTATATGCTATTATGATTATGTTATACATGTATCACACTAATTTGATTATCTTGCAGATGAAATATCCTCCCTAAACTATGCTAACGTACGTTGGTTTATTGTGATTTGGTTTAGCTGACATAGTGTGCATTGTGGGAAAGAGATCAAATGGCTAGCAAGATGGTAGAATACAAAGACTCTCCCTATGAATCGAATGAACAACATGGTGTTGGGATATCTTCTGATTTGGCAGATACATTGAGAAGCTTGAAGAAAGAAATAAGGAGTTGTAAGGTGGACAATGACAAAATCATGCAGGTACAAGAGAAACAAGAAGATGTTAATGCAGTACTACTTCAAAGTTTGTTAGAATTGCAGTGACAGGGACCACTTCGGATCAACCATGACAAGGAGGACATAGCTAATGGGGCATATGGCAGTAGGTCTTATGGTGGTCACAGTTCGGACAGAGATGACATGATTAGAGATGGAAGGTTGTTGGAAACTCTGGATAGGAGAGGTGATGGACACAAGTACTATTCTAGTTCTGGTTCGGACAGGCATCATGATCGTCATTGTTATCATCCTTGCACAAGGAGTGATAGGAGATACTTTCTGGATAAGTTTAACAAAGAAAATACAACTACCTTTGATGGATAAATGAAGAAATCACAAGATGCAGAGGCATGGTTTCTTGGTACGAGGAAATTCTTCAGATTGCATGATTATTCAGAAAACATGAAAGCAAAGATAGCCACTTTCAGTCTCAAAGGTAAAGCATATTTTTGGTGGGAAGATGTTAAGAATTTTAAAGGTATACGTGAGGATGATATGAATTTGCATTAGTTTGAGAGGCTCTTCATGAAGTATTTGTCGGAAAGCTACTTTGATGACAGAGTTAAGGATTTTTATGAGTTGCGGATGGGTTCCATGACAAATGATGAGTATATTAGTAGGTTCTTGTAGATGTTGATATATGTGCCTTACCTCAAGGAGGAGAAGGTCAAGGCTCAATGATTCATCACTGGACTTCCTATAGCATACAAATACCATATTGAGTTTGATGAGCTTAGATCATTGGAGGAGGCCATCCAAAAGTTGAAATAGTCGAAGCGCAAGGTTGAGCCTAAGAGTGACTTGAAAATAAATGAGAAAGCTAAAGAAAAATGGACAACAAAGAGACAAAGACCTCAAGATGCAAGTGAGAAATAAAATGCATTTCCTTCCAATAGGTTCAATACAATTGAGAAAGGACATGGAGAGCAGCAAGCTAGAGGTGGTGGTAGGGAACCATTCTAGTGTTGGATATTTGGTAAGAGGGATTTTCCACAATATCAGAGTGATAGTAAACCCCAAATATGAAATGCTCAGGAGGCACATATAGTTGGTGATGTTGGTCATAGAATTCCTCGTATCTATGCAAGTGTTGACAACAGGGAAGCAGATCATCAGGCATCTGTCATTGAGATGGATGCTAAGATTTGTGATCAAGTTGTTTCTATTTTGATTGATCCTAGATCTAAATATAGTTGTATTAATCCTAACCTAAATAAGTGTGGTTTGAGAAAAGAAGTGCATGCAGAATCTTGTTTGGTGCAGTTGGCTACAAGTACAAAGAAGAGAGTTCACCATTGGGTAAGAGCTTATTCATTTGAGTTAAATGGTATGCCTAAAACAACACATTTTAATATGCTACCATTGGGATCGTATACTATGCTCTTGGGTATGGATTGGTTGTACCTTCATAGAGCTAAGGTGGATTGCTTCGACAAGGCCATTGAGTGTGTGGATGATAGTGGGGAAAAGATATCTTTGCAGGGGAAGAAGAACCCTACATCAGTGAGGATGCTTACCATGATGCAGGCTAACTGTAGTTGCAAAAAAGGTTGTGTGATGTTTGCAGTGCACATTTCTAGTGACAAAGGTAAGGAAGTTGGGGATGAAGATTTTTTGAGAAGATACCCAATTCTACAATAGTTTCAAGATGTATTTCCTGAGGACATTACAAAGTTTCCACCTCACAAGGAGGTAGAATTTTCTATTGAGTTGGTGCCAAGGGAAGCTCTGACATCAAAGGCACCTTAACAGATGAGCACACCTGAGTTGGTAGAGTTGAAGTTGCAGTTAAAGGAGATGTTGGACAAGGGATACATTAGGCCAAGCGTATCACCTTGGGGTGCACCATTGTTGTTTGTAAAGAAGAAATATGGTACTCTTAGATTGTGCATTGACTACATGCTGCTAAAAAAGGTAATGATCAATAAAAGGTACCCATTGTCGAGGATTGATGATTTGTTTGATCAGTTAAAGGGAGAAGATGATCCGGATTTAAACAAGAACGCAATAAAATACAGAGATAACCATATACACAAAGACGCAGTGGAAATAATGCTTCATTTCATTAATGGAAAATACTGAAATATGCTTACAACCAAAATTGGAAATAAACCAGCTAGGGCGATGGTAGCTTATCTCTGAGAAGAGATGTGCCGCTACATGCCTCTGAACTGTTCTGAACTGTGTTACAATGAGGCTCGAAGGCCTATTTATTGTTGAGAAACAATGGAAAACCCTTCACATTCCAAAACCTACCCCTAGAAGATGAAATGCCAAATTGTGGGCCCCGTTTTGGGTAAATTGGTACATCAATTTCCCGGGGTCGTAACTTTGGCATACGATCTCCGTTTGACACGTATGATAGCTCGTTAGAAATATCTATCCGAGAACTACCACTTTGGGAAGGGCAACATCGGTCCATGGACCCATGTTGCCCCTAGATTTCGAAAAAAACGTCGTTTAGGGCCTCAAAACGGCTCCGGAAGTTTAGGACTCGAAAAAACTGCTAAAAATAGTAAATTGTGCTACAATCACGGAAACTGAAAGAGACAGTTGCAAGGGTCCAAATGGGATAGGTGGGAGGCCACCAACATCCACCTGGATCAGAAGAAGTGTTCTCTAAGATTGACTTGAGATCGAGATATCATCAGGTGCGCATCAAGGAAGAGGATATCTTCAAGACAACGTTCAGGACCAGGTACGATCATTATGAGTTTGTTGTAGTTCCATTCGTTTTGGCTAATGCTCCAAACACATTTGTGTGTTTGATGAATAGTGTGTTGTGTCCCTATCTGGACAAGTTTGTTATTGTGTTAATTGATGACATATTGGTATATTCAAAAAATGAGGAAGAACATGCCAGGCATTTAGCAGTAATGTTGAGATTGCTAAGAGAGCATCGGTTGTATGTTAATCTTAGCAAGTGAAGATTCCTTCAGACTGAGGTACATTACTTGGGGCATGTTGTCTTCAGGGACATCATAGAAGTAGATCTAGAAAAGATAAGGGTCATCATGGAGTGGGCAGCTCCTATGAATGTGGATAAGGTGAGATCATTTATGGGATTGGCATGTTACTATAGGAGGTTCATCAGGAACTTCTCACACATTGCATATCCTATCATATCATCGCAGAGGAAAGGTAAGAAGTTCGAATGGGCAGAAGAATGTGTAGCTCAAGCAGTTGTTGACACATGCACTAGTGTTAAAGATTCCAGATCTAGACAAAGAGTTTGTAGTGTGTACAAATACTTGCAAGAGAGGACTTGGTGGAGTTCTCATGCAAGAAGGATAGGTAGTGTTCTATGAGTCATAGAAACTGAATGAGCATGATCAAAACTATCCGACACATGATCTTGAGCTAGCAGCGATCATACATGCATTGAATATGTGGAGGCACTATTTTCTTGGCAAGAGGTTTGTAATGATGAGCGACCACAGTGGGTTGAGGTATTTTTTTGACCAACTGAATCTAAATGTCAGGCAAGCTCAATGGTTGGCCACCCTCAGTAAGTTCAACTTCAATATCAGATACATCAAGGGAAAGGAGAATTGGGTTGCAGATTCTCTTAGAAGGAAGGTACAAGTAAATCATATAGCATCTATGAGCTCTTATGGGATAGAGTTATAGGATAGGATCTTGCAGGCAAGACAATAGAATGACAAGTAAATGGAGATCGTGCACATGTTACAGGAGAGTACAGGTACAGGTATAGGTATAGTTACCAGTATAATTATAAGTACAGGTATAGATAGTCTGGATGTAGACTATTGTCTCGTGACAGATGGTTTGGTGATATTCAGGGACAAGATCTATGTATTGAATTACAATGAGCTCAAGAAGCTTATCCTAAGGGAGTTTCACGTCAATCCCTACTTGGGTCACCCAAGATATCAGAAGACGTTGATGGTAGTGAATAAGTTATACTATTGGCTGAATCTGAAGAAGGAAGTGGCAAAGTTCATGGTTGGATGTTTAGATTGTCAACAAGTGAAGGAAGAATGTAAGCATCCAGGTGGTCTACTACAACCTATTGCGATTCCAGAATGGAAATGGGAGGTCATTTTCATGGATTTAATTATAGGTATTCCAAGGAGAGTGAGATAACATGACTCTATTATGGTTGTGGCTGACAGGTTGATCAAGGTAGCTCACTTCATACAAGTGAAGACTACATATTCAGCTAGTGAGGTATCACAAGTTTTCATCAGAGAGATGGTGAGATTACATGGTGTTCCAAAGAATATTGTGTTAGACAGGGAGGCAAAGTTCACTTCCAAGTTTTGGAAGGAGCTATTTGCAGGTTTGGGTATAGAGTTGGCCTTCAATACATCTTATCATCAGTAGATAGATGGACAGACAGAGAGGGTCAAAAGGATCTTAGAGGATATGTTGAGCATGTATGTGATGCACCAGCAAAGGAGATGGGAGGAGTATCTTCCAATGGTTGAGTTCGGATACAACAATGTTTATAAGGAGTCATTAAGGATGAGCCCTTTTGAGGCACTGTATGGACGGAGTTGTAATACTCCTATCAGTTGGAGTGATCCAATGAACAAGGTACTTATTGGACTAGATATGTTGGCAGACATGGAATAAGAAATGCAGGTTATAAAGAAGAACCTAAAGGCAACACATGATAGATAGAATATTTATGCGGATCAACACAGGGTGTTCAAGCAATTTCAGGTTGGGGAGCATGTGTATTTGTGCATCAAGCCCAAGAAGAGATCTTTGAGGATTGGATCATGTGCCAAGTGGCACTGCGGTATTATGGGCCTTTTGAGATCCTTAAGAGGATTATACCAGTGGTCTATCGACTTGCAATGCCTCTAACAGTGAAAGTCCATGATGTTTTCCATATTTCATTGCTTAAGAGGTATATAAAGGATGTTGGTCATCTTATTCATTGGTCTCTATTGCAGGTGGAGCAAGAAGGAGAGTTCCAGCTAGAGCCTCAGTGCATATTGTAGCGGAAGCATCTCATGCTTAGGAACAGAGCCATAGAGAAAGTTAAAGTGAAGTGGAAGCACTTTGCGCCTGAAGAAGCTACATGGGAGATGACGAATCAGATGCAGGCCTTGTATCCTTCATTATTTTCCAGTTGAGGCAAAGTAAGTTTGGTTGATGTTTGGTATATGTTTGGCATATGTTTTGTTGTTTTTTTGTATATGTATATATGCATATGGATGTAAACATTTTCATGATCTAAGTTATAAAGCTCTAATAAGCGGTATTGTTGTTATCTTGTCATGTTGTCATGACATTTTTCTTTTGAGCAGGTTTTCATTGTAAATACCACAACGGACTAAGTTATAAAGCTCCATGAGCAATATGTTTGTTTTTCAGCAATTTTGTTGAGGTCTTGGTGTGGTTTAACACCAAGGATGGTGTTCCCCAAGGGGGAGGGTTTTGTAATAGCCTTGGTGAAACTTTCATGTAATAAAAGTTAATAAAGGAAAAATAAGACCGCGGTTAAGGGACAAGTATTCCAAGTTGAATTTTGGGCAAAGATATCCTAGTGGGCATCACTATGTGTGTTTTTGGCTAAGGAAATTGGCAAAGGAAAAGGAAAAGGCATTAAAAGAAAAAAGGGAATTTTTGGCACATTTATTTATGAAAATAAAGGAAATTAGGAGAAAATTAAGGTGAAAGGTCACAAGTTGCATGTGAGGAGGAAATTGAAGGAAAATGGTGGAAAATGAACAAATTAGAGGCTTCATTAATAAAAAGGCTTCTAAGGATTAGTTGGCAAGCTTTTTGCTAACCTTTTGGCAATTCAAGTTTTGGATCTCTCTCATTATTCTCTCTCTCTCACACTCATGGTCACTTAGAAGTTTCATGGAGCACTCTAGTTTTGGATCAAGGAAGGAAAAGAAAGCAAAGGGAAAGGAAGGAAAGCAAGGATTAAGGAAGGAAGAGCAGGATCAACAGCTTCAACAGGCTTACTTGCAAGTAACATATTGCATGTGTAATTTCCTAGTTGGTTTTGACATGAATGGATTTGCATGTTGGTGTATGGTTCTCTTGTTTGTCAGTGGAATGATTTTTCCAGTTTATGACAGTGGTCTTCAGCCTAGCCTTGCCTTTTTCTAGATGCCATGGTATTTTGGGATGTTTATCTCGGTTTTGAGCTTTGGTTTGCCAGATGGATTTTAGAATCCGAGGTGGAGGTGGTGTCAAGGTTCATTCCCAAATGCCTGGGAATCCCTTAACCAGTTTTGGCAAGATACACGGTAAATAATAAGGGAAAAGTCTTGGTTTGGTGACTTTTGATCCAGGTTTGGATTGTGGTAAAGCCTGAGACCCTGGTATTTGTTTAGGGCCTAGTGATCCGGGATTGAATTGTGGTAAATACTGAGAGACAAGGAGATGGAAAATTCCTCAAGGATAGTGATGGATTCTGGATAGCATTCTAAGTTCTATTCAGTTGTGATCGGAGCATTGGTTTTGGTGTGATCAGGGTTTGGTGAGGGTGGAGGTGGTTTAACCTTTGGATTCCCTTGGTTGTTTTTGGATTGGTTTATCCATGAGATCCCATATTCATCCTTGGAATAAGTAGGGGGTGATTGGCTAAAAGAAATGTTTGGTTAAGCCATTTCTACAGTTAGGTAGTACTTGGAAGTCTCGATCCTGGTCGCATTTTCCTATGATTAATGAAAACTAAGTTCTCTTGCTTTTTCACTTGTTTATATGTGGATTTAATGGATGTTATATATCTATTATTTACATGGTTTTATGTTGGTTATAAGCATAGTTAATTGACTAGTTCATGTCATGGTTATCTCATGTGTTTACTTATACTTGTTAAATTGGTGGATGTAAGACCTAATTGATGTTATAACAGTTCAATGGAGAAGGTGGTGATCCTTGTTGTCCCGTTCCATAAGAGATTTCATTCATTCATGCTTTTTCTTATATCCGATACCTGTAGATTGCATTGATGTCAAATATTTGATGAAATTTCAGTCCCAGTTGGGGACGGTCAGGCCTAGTCCTGAGGTTGATTATTGGTTTAATAGTATTATCATCATGTCTTTGATGGATTTTGAAAGTTATAATAAGTTCTGGGTAGTGGCCAAATTCTGGGCAATAAAAGTGCCTTGAATTCTGCGGACACTAGCATAAGTCTGATGGGAAAAGTCCCTGGACACTGACTTGCAGGCCCATGAGACCGTCCAAAGGTCCCTAAATGTTGGCATGCATATATCATGAGAGTGTCTAGAGGTCAAGAGGTATAAAAGACCAGTGGGACCGAGCGACATGATATCTGAGTGGCTGAGATGTCTCCTAGGGTTGTTGTTGTTGGTGTGGAAGGTATGGTTGATGTGTTCCATCGATTCCATTTTCTTAAGGTAAAAAAGGAGGTTGAATCCCTTATAGTGGCCTCTCTCATCACATGTTTACCTCGATTGACCGATTACTTGGGTAGATTTGGGAGGAGGGTGGTTACAGTTTGTAGATGGAGAACATTTCTATATATGGGGCTCTAGATCTATTATTGATGTAGTCACTCGATGGTCCTCTTTCTCAACACCCTCCTTGTCTAGCTAGATGGATCATATAGAGCTTCTAAATAAGTCTTTTGTGAATATTACTTTCATCCATGTGTACATAGAACTTAATGCGGTGGAAATTTATCTAAGCAAGGTTTGTTAGCTATTGCTAGCTCTCTACATTACAATTTCTATGTAGATGGTAGGGAGATGGTTGTGGGTAAATTTCTCTATGAGATGCTTGCATCTAGAGTTTTTTTGTGTGGATTTCTATTTTTAGGATTGACAGATTTATGTATTTTTTTGTTGTTGTAGGATTGCATCACTCTACGGAGTATACTATTAGACTACATTTATTTTTTATCTGTGTTGTTCATGGTTGGATCTGTTGGCTCCTAGATATTTTATCATAATGATTTGAAATAAAATAATAATAAAATTTCTTAAATTAAAAATATATGAAAATTAAATTAAAATTATATATGCGTGTTTTGGATTGTCTTTTGTATGTTTATGTGTGGCTTTTTGAGAAATTAATTCATCTAAATATGATTTTTACTATAATCATCCTACGCCTAAGCTAATGGTTTTCTCGTTCATTTCATTAATTACTTACCCTTACCCTTTTTTTAAAAAGTATGGAAATAAAAAAATAATAATTATATTTGAGTTATATGTTTTTTTTTCAAATGTGTTAGATTCAAAATACCATAAGTTCATAGTGTAGGAAGATACAAATAATATGAAAGCAAGTCTTATCATCAATTCCGGTCTCGTGAATTTTGGTGCGATTTGCAAATAGTTTCACTCTTATTGTATTCTTACATATAATATATATTTTGGAAAACTAAATCAATCTAGATATGATTTTGTTATAATCACTACTGTTGGAGAGGTAAATCCCCTCTACGGATAGAGGCGATCCCTACTAGCCCAAAGGGGGTCTAGCAACAATCAAACAATGCTACACTGCAGGTTCCTAGTTGTAATTAACAAGTGGGTAAAAGAAACCTACTTGGATTCCAACGCTATGTTTGTCGAAGAGATGATCCTCTCGCTCCTTCGCTCCAACCGATCACAGTCCTCCACTATCCTCGTGGACGGACACCTGCACAAGCAAAGAGAGAACAACCACAAGCGTAAAATCTACTAAAAACAACTAGTATCATCAGGAAGATACAATTTACATAATCATTCATAGGACAAATGGGAAATGGAACCATAAGGTAGTCATCTATC
>APFE031170050.1:174280-194471 GCA_000404065.3 Pinus taeda
GCTTTCCCCCAAGAAAAGTGGGTGACCAGGCGAACAGACATGCCTCAGAAAGGATGGCGACCTTTACAAAGCTAACAACCAGTTCTGGAGTCATCTGGAAGGCTGGCTGTTAGAACAAACTCGCCTAAACAGGATCAGTGCGGGTGAAAAACTGGGCTGGCGCGCTGACATCGCAACTCAATTACAGAAGAGGTCTGGTCAACGTGAACGGATACAAGCGGAGGGCGCGTTGTTCATGAAATTCGACCAGCGCGGAAAACACGTGTGCTTCCGTGCTAGCAGCGCACCAGTTACATTATCATCCGCCAGTCAGCGCGGTTATTTTAGGAACAGTCGCGATGATCCAATAAACTTAGGCAAAGAGGGTTTTTAACCATTTCAGAGAGCATGAGCTTAGTGAATGTGATTTTATGACACAGTAGGGAGACTGACAAGGTGACAGTGACATTTTACTGTGTAACAACTACAATTTAGTGATTTTCCCATTAGATTTTAAAAGATGCATACAAAAAAAAAGAAATATCAGTTTTTTTTTTAATTAATTTCAAACTTTTAAAAGTGAAATTATAATTTTTTATTTCAAGTAAAATGGAAAATAAAATGCTTCAGTTTTTTCTATTTTTTTTTCATTTTTATTATTACTGATTTGAAATTATAATATAATAATAATAATAACAATAGTAATAAAATATATCGGAACTAATTGATGGTTTTCTCACCACACTATTTTATAGTTATGTATAAGGGAAGAATTAAACTCCAAAAAACAACCTCTCCTTTATGTTATGGAACAAATAAGTAAGTCACACAAAATAAATTGGATTAGTGGATACATACATGACATCAAATGGTGGCAGCAAAGAGCTAATGTTTAACTAAGAAAAGAACACTCCAACTATGAGACAATTTTTTTTAGTAGTAATTTAATGATACAATTTTTGTAGGATTGTGAATTTAGTTTTCTAAAATGTGTTTTTGTATGTATGAATAGATTCAACACCATGAGAAACTCTTTGGAGACGAGCTTTTTGTAGATTACACAACTAAAATTTGTAATTCCAATAAATGTTTACTAGATTTTGAACAAATTTAACTAGAAAAAATGTCTAAAAAAAGGAAAAAGTTAAACAATTAAACTACTAATTCAAGAAAAAAGAAAAAAACTTAGAAAAACGTGCACATAGAAAACACTAATCCTCTCCATCCTAATATTTGAAGATAGATTCATTATGTGAAATCCATGTATCTTGAGTGGATTATATAAAAACACTAATCCTCTCCATCCTAATATTTGAAGATAGATTCATTATGTGAAATCCATGTATCTTGAGTGGATTATATAAAAACACTAATCCTCTCCATCCTAATATTTGAAGATAGATTCATTATGTGAAATCCATGTATCTTGAGTGGATTATATAAAAATAGAAATGCATGTTTTTTTTAAGTTAAGAAGAAAATTATATATTCTAATTTTAAAAAAAATTGTAGCTATTCTTTCATTAATTTAGTCGTTTGTTTGCTCTTGATTCAAAATATAACAAACAACTTAAGAACACACTATACTATTACAATGGTCTAATTTCGAGAATCTAAATTTAAAAGAAAAAATGATTTCGAAAATCTAAATTTAAAAAGAAAAAATGATAAAAAAACTATGAATTTTAAAAAATTCAAAAAATTTAAATTTAAAAAAAATAATAAAAAATATACAAAATTTAAAAATTAAAAAAATGATGAAATATAACCTATTTCTTTAAATAGCTAATTTATAAATACTTGAATCATGCATTTTCAACATCTTTCCAATGTATACTATTGAAGCCCTCCATGATAAGGGAACCGATGATGTTGAGCATGACTTAGTGCCATGAATAAACCTCTATAATCTGAAGAGGGTTTGATGGTGGGAATTATATAAGGGTCTTCCATGGGATGGAGAATTCATTTTAGGGTTGGATTATGGGTTTGATAAATGGATTGGAATTGAAATGAAGCTTGAAATTTAAAAATGTGTAATATTAAAAAAATTAAATTACTCATTAAATTCTAATAAATGTAGGTAAATTTGAGATATAATAAAAATGGATTCTTTTTTATATACTTCTTAAAAAATATATATATATATATATATAAAAGTTTACTCATAAATTTTAAACTATTGAAAATTTCACCTTTATAAACTTTTAGGATAGTAGGAATCCATCCTTATTTATAAAATATTAAAAGAATCTTAATCATAATGATCTTCTAACTACTTAGTGAATTTTAATGAAGATTCATTTACTTTTATTCAACAATGCTCACTAGAATAGTAAATCTTATTAGTCCCTACCTCCAGCATGGGACTATAGTGATCGCTCGATCTTGACGAGCCATTACTTCATTCATTGACCAATTTTTTTTTAGCTTTATAAGGGTTTAACTAAAGTTTTATATTTCCAATTTTATCCATTAAAATTTTAAGCGAAGTTTTTCAATGAAAAAAGATTGACCTCTTATTACAGGCTTAGCTTATCCCAATGTTGGAATGTTGAGACAACTGATTTTATCCAAAGTTGCGATGCAGGAATGTTGGGGCAACTGATTTTATCCAAAGTTTGTTTTATGTGACCAAGAGGCCTGCCACCTACACCATTGTCGACCAAGAAGCCTGCCACCTGCAATTATGTGCATGTACATTGCCACCTACACTATTGTCGACTAAGAATTACCACCTGCACTATTTTCAACCAAGAAGCCTGCCACCTGGTGTGCATGTACATTGTCACCGTTGTCGACCACGGCTTCCTCAGTGACTAGTATATCATACTAAGAAGCAATTTTTGTTAGTGAGTATTGCAAGTTGCATCTAAGAAATGGTGGTTAGTGAGTATTGCAAGTCTACATCACAATTTTCTCCAGACTACACTATGGAAAATCTGCATCACACTTTTGCATCAAATTTGGACTATATTGCTCTATTGTCTTTTTGCTTGCATTGTGCTCCTATTACAAAAAAAAGGGTGCTTGGTAGCTTGGTTACCTAGTAATCCACTAAAGTAGCTATAATGCCATAAACAACATATCGCTTGTAGCGCCTTTGGTTCACCCATATTCTTCTGGTCACTCATAGCGCCTTAGGGAAGCACATCGATATTCTGACGATGCGCAAGGAGGCTGCCAGGTCCGAATGTGAGTAGCCTAATTAGATCCAATTGATCGATTATGCTAACTATTATTGAGTCTTCCAAATAGATTTGTAGGGTAGGGTTTGGTGTTTTGTACTTACCTCTTGGTCCTATCCAGTAGTTATGTACTTACCTCATGGACCTGTCCAGCAGTGTTCAAACTGGTTTAGTTGCAGTAAAGGGAAGTTGAAATAATAGCTGGCAAAATTAGGAAACCAAAAAAATACATGTCAATGCTGCTTCGGAAAAGAATGAGATGAGTAAGAGACTCCCAACTTGGGAGTTCCTATCCGCCAGGAGAATGGGTAGAACGTTTATTTACGAGAATGCTTATGTTTCCTTTCCTTATGCACAGATCCTAACATTGATTGATACAAACACATCTACTATTGTCCAAGCCAATATAGCTAACAATTGGAACTCCCCATATCCTTTAGTCTAATCCTTTCATTTAACCATGCCTATGCCCAAGCCACGAGCCCTAGTAACACACGACTTTGTGGTGCTACTAAGGCCAACGACGACCATAATTTGTTCTCGGAAATGGCCCAAAATTTGATAGGCGATCTAATAACGGTAATTCATAAATTTGCTGGGTTTTTTGTTGCGCATACGAGTGGAGGCCATCACATAGTACCATCAACCCGTAAGAAATTGTGGCTAATTAATAGTATACTCTTAATTTTTCATGGCCAACATGGACTCTGATGAAATCTCCATGGTTGAAACATAGCCTAAGCAGTCATTTCCATGGCATAAACACAGTCTAAGCACCTCATTTCCAGAATAAAGCCAAATCAATTTGCAAATGGTCATTCAACTCCGTCCCGGGAATTCCGTCCTAGGAATTGAATTCGACTTCTGTGTACAAAGGCGAGCTCTAATCCCCACTTGAGGATGCCACCAGGATATCTGGTTAGAAAACCTTGTAAAAATTACATGGAAAACGTAAAATAAAGAATGGAGGTGGCCACATATGTCACGACTTCGGTTGAAATGTAGTTTACATTTGTCAATGCTAATTACATGGAAAACGGAAAATAATGAATAAAGTTGGCAACATATGTCACGGCTCCTGTCTAAATGTTGTTTACATTTGTCGTTATTTAATATTATAACGCATCAAATTTATCAACTAATCTTTCTTACATAAACATGTTATATTAAATACTATACTAAACAAATTAGTTTTTGTTTAAAATTAACGAAATTGAAATGTGAAAATGTATTTTTCTTCAATTATGAATGATATTTTCTCACCAGTAGAAGTTACAAATGACAACACCAACAGAAGTCACCAATAGATGTTATAATGGCTTGTTCAGAGATATATTTCCCACAACGGATAACAACAATTGCATAATATAAAACATTTAATTGGTTTACAATTTGGTTTATCGAAATGTCCGCACGTAATGCTATTGGATTGACATATAATATTACTAAATCACAATGTGTAAACTGCACAACTCTTAGATTCAATGAACGCTAAATTTGGATATTTTAAAGAGTCTTTGACTATCAAAGATTGCCAAAGTTTTTAACTGGAAATTCTAGTGGATTACCAAGAATAAAACGCCCATCATGGGCTCTGATTCGAATAGAGAATCTAAACGTGGCCCATGGAGCCAACATGTATGTGATTTTTCAAGATCTCATGGTGTTGCGTCACTGCCTTCGATCCCAATGAGGTGCGCTTCGAAATCCATTAGCCTCTACAATTCGTTTTAATGTGTGCACCATATACCATGATTCATATCAATAAGTGCATTCCATATGCCCCTGTCCATCAAAATTAGTAAGTAATTTGTGGTTTTCCTGCTCTTCATATTCAGATCAAATTTAGCATTTATTTGCTTAAAACATGTAAAAACAATATAATGCATTGGCAGGGACTTCTGGGTGCTTTCAAATTCAATCTCGGAACGGCATAACGACCAACTCATAGCTATTATTTCCCATCTTCAACCCTCATGTCATTACCAATAGTGTCATTGCTAAATTTAGAAGCTTAAAAACCAAAAACAGAGATAGAGTCAGCAGATGTAACATAGATATATGAATCTAAAAGCTCTGCATCGCTGCATCATTAGTCAAGCCAAATTTAGAAGTGTAAAAACTAAAAACATAGATAGAGTCAAAGGAGGTAACATAGATATATGAATCTAAAAGCTCTACATCGCTGCATCATTGGTCATTAGGGGTCCGTATCGACCATCCAACACCTGCAAGAATTGTATGACTATTTAAATTAAGGACTGCAAGTAGGAAACATCTATTTCTGAATAGATACTCCTTCGACGTGCCTTTGTTTCATTGCCTAAGAGAGCCTACATAGAAATTTTTTATAACAGGGTGCATCAATCGATGGCTTCTTTTACTTCGTTACTTTATGGATGGAGCAAATTTGGAGAGGGACAAGTTACTCTATGGATGGAGCAGCTTTGGAGAATGACAAAGATAGGTATGAGGAACACATGGAAGGAAAAAAATACACATGCATGGCCAAGATACACATGCAAGGTCATGTTATGTCAGCGTGAACAAGTGGTCAACGGATGGGCGCATGCAAGACTTCTCCTGTCACCTAATTTTGTGATCTTCACCGTTGGTTGATGGTTAATTAAGGGTTGCGATAATTTGAGGTACATGCATAGTCAATTCCAGCCATGTATTACGGTTTTTCTCCATCCCTGTTCTCTTACAACACCCACACCAAGCCCCTTAATCAAAATCAACAAGAGGCGGTCGCAAAGACTGTCTAAGAATCCCATAGGAAGAAAATCCACTGGTTTAGGGGCTATGGTAGCAACTGATATGGAGGCTAGATTGGGACGGAGGCGAAGGCGTCAGGGAAACTTATTGTGGCAAATTCTAATGGATCAACTTGACCAGTGAAAAGATACAAGTGTGTGGGGGTAAGCTCAGCAAGGTTGCACTTGCCAGGTTACTTGTTTGGATAAAAATGAAATATAAAATTCATGTAGGAGCCCTAGCAAAAGACAACAGCTTTCAACCTAAACCAAGGCTGGTTGAAAGAAATTGAGAGCTAGTCCAACCTTCGGCTTAAAACATTTAATGCCTTTTCCTTGATGCAAGTCGAGCTGATGTGTCGAACCCATTAGTTGGGAAAAAGGTTGGTCAATCGAAGTAAACCCAGGTTGGTCAAAAGAAATTGAGGGCTAGTCCAACTTGTCTCAGGCTTGAGCGAGTTTTGGTTTATGGGTTTTTGGTTTATGTAGCAATATTTGATGCTGCTAAACATTCATTTATATGTATTTATAAAACATTGCTTATATTCTTACTAGCTAACACATATGTGTATGGTTATGTAGGGGAGAGTGTTAACTCTTTGTTAGATCACGTATGCATTTATGGTAGTAGTTGCAGATATGTGTTTATACCAAGAAGATGCAAACTCATATGCATAATGATGAGGTGACGTGACTCTGTTCAGAGGTTCAGGAATTTTTGCATCTTTGTTATACATGTTAATGCGATGATGAAAGAGTCTAACTCTGCAAATTATAACAATAGAGGTATGAATAACCAACATTTTGAAATGCTTACAGATCATAACAGAGTTAAAATGTTTATTCCTTCCTGAACATTTGTACCTATGATTGAGGCCACCATTTACCTTCTTATACCTTCTTATTCAACATTGAAAGCATCAAAATGAAAACAAAAACCTTGTTTTCCAGTTTTTCCTTCCTGCAATTTTAAATTACAATTTTCTTCTTTCCTAAACATATATTGGTATGATTGAGGCCACCATTTTTTCCTTCGACCATTCTCTCTTTGTATATTTGTATGAAGTTATGTAGTCTATGACATCAATGCGAGGGAATAATACAGTGAATAGAGATAAAGTGATTTGCAAGTATAAACAAGAAATAAAACCTAGAAAATGTAAGCACGTATTGCTATTGCTTTTTTGTAATTATAACAAAATTACTGGTGATTGATATTTCTACTCTAGCTCTTTTACTATATGTTGAATAATTGTTAAAATTTGAACATACCTTTTAGTGTGTTGGTTTCAGTTTTTCCACTGTCTTGGTTTTTGTTTTTTTCTTTGAACACGGTTGAGCTTGCCATGAACACTTTTGAGCGACTTTTGGGATTTCTTTTTTCTTTAAAGACTATTAAGCTTGCTATGAACACTTTTGAGCAACTTTTGGGACACCACGAATACACTACTACTCAGAATATGAATATTTAACTCCATTCTATCATTGACAAGATGACACTCTACAAATTATTTGATAATAAAGTGAATCTAATCAACCTTACTTCCACTATTATTCCTCTATTTTGAATCATTTTAAATCTAAATTTTGTTAAAATTACATCCCTCTTTACTCTCTCTATATAAAACTAACATCAGAGAAAAATTAGAAAATTCTTGAGACTTATTTCCTTTTGGACCATTCCCAAAATTAAACATCACTCTACGAGGTTCAACATGGAGATATTCAAGAAGGCTCTACGATGACTTCGGTTTGAGTATAACACCAAGAAACTATATATTCCTTTTCATAAGAAGTTTTTGTAAAGATTAAGAGTTTTATCATGGGTTGCTTTTATAGCGAAGAATGAAGAATATATTTATCAATGATAAATGTCTTAATCATAAATAGGGCATATGTTTTTTATTTTCTTTTGTTAATTAAGTTTATTTTATTTTAAAATTTTTGAAAATTTTATTATAAAATAGAAATTAATTATAATTTAGCTATCAAATTAGTAATTATTACTAAATATTATTAATCATAAATAGGGCATATGTTTTTTATTTTCTTTTGTAATTAAGTTATTTTTATTTTAAAATTTTTGAAAATTTTATTATAAAATAGGAAAATTTTATATAATTTATTTAATTACTAATAAAATAGTTATTACTAAATATTATTAGCTAAGCCAAGTTGATCATCATTATTATTTAAAAAAAATCAAGTTATTTGGAATTAGCATGTGGGTGGTTGTTAAAGGGGGCAAAATTTTATTCTTATGAGATGAATCTTGGTAAAGGAAAACGAGGTCATAGCCAAACAACAACAATTTAAAGCATGGCATACTCCAGGTTCATACATTCTAATATCCTTTTTCATTTAGGTTGGTCATAGCCAAACAACAACAATTTAAAGCATGGCATACTCCAGGTCCATACATTCTAATATCTTTTTTCATTATGTTTTAACCATTACGTACAAGAAAAACGAGGTCATAGCCAAACAACAATAGCTTAGGGCGGACTCTAGGTCCATACATTCTAATATCTTTTTTCATGGGTGAGAAAACCTACACCACATGGAATAATTAATATATTTTTTCATAAGTGCGAAAACCTACACTACATGGAATAACTTGTTGGTGGTTTGTAAGGGGGCAAGCTTTCACTCTTGCGAATGCCTCTAAGTCTTAGGCCTTTAATATTTTCCTTACCTAAAAAAAACTTTAACCAAACAAAAATAATTTTAGAATATACTTCAAAACCCACTACATTTAATATCTAATAATTTTTTTTATTAATAATAAATTTTAAATTATTTTAAATAAAAAATTATTTTATAAAAATAAAAAATTATCAAAATCTGAAATATTTTATAACTATACTCATTTTTATTTTTTTTTACCGTAATAAACATTTTTCCAATTAGATTTGAATACATCCTTCAACTTCAAAGCGGGGTGCAACTCTTATTTTCTTTCGACTTATAAGAACTTTACGGCACTTCATCCTAAGCGGGGTGCATCTCTTATTTTCTTTCGACTTATAAGAACTTTATGGCACTTCATCCTAGTTGCAATTATGTTTTCATTTTGTATGGAATTGAATCTATGAACTATTATCTACGATTTCATCTATTAAGGTATGTGATTATGTAAAAGGGATTATTTTTAATTTGGGTTTATAATTAGAAAAAGTTAATTATTAATTTTGTGATTGAATTATTTTATAATATTGACTTAATTTCATTTATAAATTTGAAAGTTTGTATTTATTATTTCGTTTTTTTTTATTAGGTTGAAATGTTAATTTATAATGGGTAGATATTTTTTTGAAAGTTTGTATTTATTTATTTTCGTTTTTTTATTAGGTTGAAATGTTAATTTATAATGGGTAGATATTTTTTTTTAATAATTTTAAAAATTTCAAAGTAATTTTTATTTTCAATTATTTCTTATGCGATTTGAATTTTAAATTAGTAAAGATTAAATTTTTATGTAAACTAATTAATCTACAATTTCATAAATAAGTTTAAAAAATATTATTAAACTTTTTCTTAACTTTTTCATAACTTCAATAAAATATAAATCAATTGATTTTCTAATATAAATTAGAGTTAAATAACTTCAATTAAAATATAAAATATATTATGAAATTTTGATGATAAAATTTGATATTAAATTGAAAAGACACAAAAATTAAAAACTAACATTTTTAGAATAAAATTTAATAATATTTACAAATATAATAATATAATAAAAAATATAATATTATATTAATATTTTTTTGAATTAAATTTATATTTTCTCAAGAAGGCAAAAATTTATACATCAACCATGATTTCATAGTTCATCCAAAGCATCCATAAGCCACGTCTCAATCTGTCACTTGGGAAACCAAATGCATTCACCACTTACCGGGAATAATGTCTCAAAAAAATACATCTACTACTAAAAACAAATAGGCCTATCTACTATAGAGATGCATATATAAATACTATAGAGAAATAACATAGAGATCATGAATTTGATGATGTGACGGGGATTGGATCTTTTGCACTTGAACTTATAGGAGCCTATGGTTTTTCCTCAAAGTGAAGGTGGATGTCTAAGTGAGAAACTCTAAGCGAGCAATTATGGTATCCAAGCACTCCAAACACGTTCATTGAATCTCAATGTGCACTTGATATCCTCGAGGGAAGCGAAAATGTTGTATTGCTCCTCCTTTTTTTCCAAAACTTTGCACTAGAGAGTCTTGAGTTGCTAATGCAAGTTAATAGAGTTGAGGTATTGTTTTTGTATGTCCCTAGTGTGGTCACGATCAAGGACCTATTGGGAAATCTCCGCAATAATATATGAATTAGAAAAAACTTGACATTCAATAGTAGTTAAGGATTCGAGGTGGCAGATTTCAACATGTATTTCAAAGGGGGTGGCTAAATTATATGTAGATGCAACTTCCTTTGCCTCATCTTAAGCATGGGTTTTACCGTAAGGATTGTGACCTCCCTCGCCTCGGTTGTTGTACATGTGTTTTCGACATATACTATTTTGGAGAGGTCCAGAGAAAAGTTGTGGGACAAACACCTGAATAATAGAGAAAGAAGATCGAAGAAAAAGGAAGTAATGCAACAGATTCACCTAGGAGTTGGAAACAAAGCCTGAATAAAAGAGGGAAAATGGGAGGCGATAAACCAGGGAGTATGGGAACCACAGTTGACTTTCGGACCCAATGGAGAAGAAGCTAGGCCCCAAAGGAAGTTATCAAAGAATTGATCCTAGTAACAATGGAATTGCCACAAAGATACATAAAATTCAAAACATTATGCTTAGAATTTGCGCCAATATTCTCGCCCTTCATTGTTTGTTGTTGTAGGAGTTGCTGGTGAGAAGGTGAATAAGAAGTCACTGCTAAATTACTATCTAGATTAGGGGGTGATGTTGTAACCATTAAGCAACTCCATCAACATTCACCACTTGAAAGAGAGCTTTCCCACTCGAAACTTGGTTTTCCAACCACTAGACACGATACACCATCCCAAACTAGATTTGATGCCAAACTTCCACACCGCTAGGGTCAAGAACAAACAAGGGCCATGCCAATAGGTTCCGACAGCCAGCCACAAGAAAAATTGCAAGAATTTTAAGCAAGAGTTTCTTAATGTAGAATCGCCATAGATATCCCACTTGCAACAAGAAATGGAAAAAGTTATAAGCTTAAAAACCACGAACACCACATAAGATAAGCTAAAAAAAAATATAAGTCATATATAAAGCGATATAAATAAACAATTACATACTTTTGCATGTGAGAAGTGACCACACCACCCTTATTAATTTCCTTATGAAATTATAGTGTCGACATTAATTCCCACCTGAGAAAACATTATATTAATATTTTAAATTAAAATATTTTTAACATTTAACAAATTAGTAAAACATACTCTTTATCTGTTATCTTTGCTTTTAATTTTTCATCAAAAGTTTTATAAACTCGTCTTTGTCTTTGCCTTATCTGTTATCTTTGCTTTTAATTTGGAATTTTATATATATTTTTTTTCATGATTTGTATATAAAATTTAAAATAAAAATGTTTAAATTACATATTTAAATATAAAATTTATATAAATCGAATAATATTAGGTTTTTGGGTTCTAAATTTGTTTATATAATTAAAAGGAATTCAGAACAGACCATGGAAAACTGTATCTAGGGATGTTTTCCGACATCCGACCATGTGAGGGAAATTATATATAAATATTTTGGAAAATAAATACATTTTAGACCACTAAAATTTTGTACATCTCACTCCCAAAATGCATTCATAGAGTTGTCTCTTCATAAACCTTAATTTAACCTCACGTTTGATCATAAATCTTAATTTAACCCGAACTTCGAGCGTTGAGTCTTCAGAAACTGCTCGCTTCTTTAGCGGAGAATGGTTGGAATGTTCCATGGCCACCAGGCTGGACGAAAGTTACGTTTCTAAAATTTGTGAACCCCAAAACAAACAGAATTTCAACTGTCAACGAACTGAGTCAAATTTTGTTCAAATTAAAGTTCGCAGTTACCCAAACATCAACGATCTGATTTTACCTGGGTTTGAAGACTGGCGAATTTGGAATTTCGACCATGAAATTCGCTGAATCCGCTGACCTAAAAGACCATGGATGATCTGTTAGAATTCTGCAGGTCAGCCAAATTCGACTCTTCTACCTCCAAAGAATTCAAATGCGGACACATATACATTATATATATCATTTAGCTTTATCAATAGGTTTATATTGTGTGCAAAATCAATAATGACAGGCTACGGCACGCGGATTTCACAAGATTTCGAGAAAAACATAATCTCTAGGCATGAGTCGCAGGCATGAATTCACGTATCGTATCACAGAACTTTTAGTATTCGGAAAAGCCTGTGAATACGATTGTGATGAGGCACAAACTCGGAAAACTTGGTCAAATTATGGACCGTACGCGGCACATGACAGACTGACCTGCGCCATTGATGACTGAGATCTAGCTTTAATGGGGACAACTGTCCGAGAGCAGGCAAACTTCAAGTGACTTGGTAGTCGGGAATCGAGATAACCTTTTACCCTGTCTCTTTTTTCATTCATAGATTGACTGTACGGTGAATTTCAGGGAAAGCCGGTGGTGGCTGGATGCAAAAATCCATCTTTTATTATACAAGACCCGCCCCCAGATACAAGGTTCCCACCACCTCGATTGGGTCACCCGGGTCCATTCAGATAGTCTATATGGAATTATCATAAATACATCGTCGAACCCAAGTGCTGAAAATCATTCTACCCAGGTATAATATGAATCATTCTACCCAGGTATAATATGGGGCAGTCTACTCGAGCAAGGTGTAATATGTCACTGTCAGAATTCTATTATTGTTTTCCTTCCCCAAGAAGCATCATCACAGCAACTCAAATGGCAATAGAATCACACATTTGAAGGCCCAGCTAGAATGAAAAAGTCAGTGTTGGGTATTGGACTAATCGGTTGCTGGTGGTTCATCTGAAGCTAATTTGTTACCAGGGTTTAAGTGGCTGCAGAGAATCGATCCAGGGTGACTCGCCATGTCTTCTAAACAGCAGAAAAACAATGCATTCCGTGCGCCTCCGCCTTCTCCGATAGCAACAGGTCGGGGAATCAAAGCCGCGGGCCTAAACAATGAGATTCTGGCGGAATTTCTTGAACAGTCTCTTCGCATTCCAGACCTGATTTTGCCAGAGCCCTTGTTGCGCACGGATATTCCGCATCAGGATCTGCCGGCATTCGATCTCCTTTCTCTGCGTTCCGGCGATCCCAAGAACGGCGCGGTGGTCGGCAGATTGGTGCAGTCTGCGGTTGAATTTGGTTGCTTTCAAGTGATAAATCATGGAATCCCGTCAGAAATCATTGCAAGAGCAGAGGAAGAATGCGATCGATTGTTCGAACTTCCTCTGGGGAAGAAACAGATCGTTTGCCGATCTGATGACGTCCGCTTTGGATTTGAAGATATTGCCGGCGATGCCGTGGAAAAGACGCGGGTGCACGAGACGTTCTGGGTCGATCAGAATGAAGATTTGATGGAAGAAACCCTGCGCCATGTGTGGCCAGATGGCTACAAAAATTTCAGGTGATTTATCTATTTATTAAGATCGGATTCATCGATTAGGTAGTTGTGCTGTAAATTGTTCAGAATAATGAATTTTCATAACAGTGGATGCAGAGTATCAGAAAACTTATCTCCCACTTTTACTCAGAGCTTCCCCCTTTAAACCTGAGAATGATCTGCACCTCCATGGTTTAAATGAGTTTGGTCTATTTACAGTAGAATCACTTAATAAATGTCTAAATTCAATCCAGGACAATACATATAGATAACCACGGTTACACTCAACATAGTAGTTTTGTTTTTTAGTTGAAGAAATCACTTTGCACTAGCTCTTGGGTGTATATAGTTTTTGGTTAGAATTGGACTAGCTTAGTTGTATATAATTTTGGTTAAAATTGGACTCGCTAGATTTGTGGAGATCAAATTTCCAATTGTTAAACCACAACTGTAATTTGTGGGGATTAAATCTCTATACATAATTTATTATGTATAAATTATAATGGTAGAATTGGACTCGCTAGGCTGGTAGAGACTAAATCTCCACATATAACTGTTAAATTACCAGAGAAAACTTCACCAAAGCTAAAGATAAAGATAATCCTCCAAATATACAGAATGTTTTGAAAAAAACATCCAATCAGGTGGAATTTGGAATTTTTTGGATTTTCGCCATTCAATTATTGATGGGTTTTCCAAAACAATCTTATAATACGCCAATTCCAGAAATGGTTCAGATAACACTGTTTTGAACAGTCTGGTGAGACGGGGTCACCAATAAAATTGATGATAGTTCAGTTCAGATTTCCCAATTCCCATATTACCTGGGAATCTGGTAGATTTAATCTTTCAATCTGGCCCCTTTTTTTTGTTGACTGGTGATTCAACTTGTTCGAATTACCGTACTCTGATTATTTAATATTTTCACTTTCATTACGTTTTTTTTTTTAAATGTTCAAATCATAAATTTATGTTCTGGAATCAATACAATTTAAATATTCAAATGTTTTTTTGCCATTCAATCTATTTATATATTAAAAAATATTTTCACTAGTAAAAATTACAATCTCAACCATATTCCAACTCAATAAACAAAAATACCAAATTCGTAAAATAATTCAGAGTTAGAATGCGTCGTTGCGGGGAGGCAATGTACAAATTTTTATTGCATGGAATCTCCTTAGGATGACGGATCTTGTCTAAATCTTAAAAAATGTCTGTCTTTATTGAAATTTGTCCTTTCTGTCGTAGGCAGAGTAAATATCTTTGCTTCAATGTAATGGGAATATTTTTTTAACATATAAATGTAAATATTGTATTGTATTGTATTGGGATGGTCATAATTGGTAAATATTGTCTACCAATATTGTCGGATACTTTTTTTCAGCAGGAAAAAAAGCTAAACTTCTATTAATTCAATATGAGATAAAAACAGTATATCATAAGAATATTTTGGTAATCACATAATTATGTCCAAATTTAATTAACAAACAAACTATAATAAACTATAATAGAGAATGATCTAAATATAGCCCTTGATTACAGACCTCATCAGAGTTTTCAGAATCAATGAAGACAAAATGTGAGGCATCAGTAGATAAAAAACTGTAAATAGAGAAACATCCAAAGAAGAGAAATCATAGATTGTGGAGTCCTGATACATACCAGATTGGCGGTTAGGAGAGAGCGAGTTATGTACCCGACATAATAAATTCTTGAATCTGGTGAGTTTTATTGTCCACTATTATACTCATCATCCAGACTTCATGTTGAGAAGTGAGTTTTTTTTTGAAAGCGCATCAGCCACCTTGTTTTTTTCCCTGTCAATATGGGCTATAGAGTAATCCTTTTTGTAATTCCCTATTGCTTCAACCTGTTCAGCCATCCTAAAAGGTTGATGTTTTTAATGACGTGAATAGACCGAACATGATCAATAATCACCTTTGAATCCCCAAAAATCTGCAAATCTTGAATGTTGAGAAAGTCACAGAAAATGAGAAGGCCAGCGATTATAAGTTACTTGCCCATTATAAGTTTTGAAGCTTTTGGTTAGAATAATATTGGTTCAATATTTTGTTATTTAAAATATTTTTGATTATATATATTAATTTAGTATTTTGAAAAAATTTTAATTGAAATTTTTTTTAACCAATTTTACTACAAAATATACCAAAAGCAAAATTCTTTATTTCTAAATAAAATAGAGTTTTTAACCTTTTAAATGATGCGATGATCTTGTAAAAGAATGCATTTCTGAGTATATAAAATTACAACTATGATAATTCTGACATTGTACTTTTGAATTAAATAAAACCAGAGATCAAATAAACACCATACAGGGATGGATTAATCCCGACTAAATATTGATTAATTTCACTATTGGAAAACTAGAAACATTGTTTTAAAACTAACTTATTCTATTCTTATCTTAAGAGATATGGACATTTATTCAAATTGCTTCATCATGCTGTGCATTATGACTTCTAGTAAATTCATACTGAATCAATGTACGTTCTTAAGCTAATGGCTTTAGTAAATTCGTCCTGTAATAATGGAGCTTAATGGTTTGATTCAAGGTGCATCAACAGATGATGATATTTATTATTAGGATTTTTTTAGGCTAGGCAGTATTTATTAGAATGACGAGATATTTTTTGTTTATGGTTTTTAATTATTTTTTATTTTTAAAATATTTATTAAAGTAATAAAAAAATAATTTTTAATTTTATAAAAAATATATATAAAAATATTTAATTTTATTAAAAATTAAATTATTATTATTATTATTATTAAAAAATTAATAAAATAAGAATTATAAACCAAATACGTGTTCAAAATAGTTTGTGAATAAGAGTTTATCAAAAAATTTAAATATAATAATTTAGTTATTTTGCATGGATTTCGATAATTATATAATTATAAATTTATTATTATAATAGTTTTTTTAATATATTTTTAATTTTAATATAATTTAATATTAAATAAATATTTGTAGATAGATTCAAATTATTTACGATGTTTTTTAAATGTTATTTTTATATTTTGTTTATTTATATTATTATATATGGTTTGAGTAGCTTCGACTGAGGGGATCAATATATTTGATTTGGGTCACTCTAGTTTTTAACATGGCTAGATTTTTTGTGTACAAAGTCTTGAACTCGTGACCTTTAGACTATGGAATGCCTTAATGAAACACCTGCTCTATGACTCATGGGAATTGTTGTTTACATTTTGAATAAAAGAATCTATTCCCCACCGCGGTTGCATAGCGCTCATGAATGTCGACAAGCATTTTAGACCGCGGGAAATCATCAAAGATATGACTATGTTGTTAATATTTCAACACACTTGTATTCACTTAGATATGATGCTTGCACCAGTGGAACCTCGGTCGTCTTCACAATTAACTTGCCTTATGGGATAATAATGGTTCCTCATTATCACTTACAGTGGTTTCTTGTTACAAAAGATGAGTGTGGCGTCATGGAAAGCCAATGCCCTACCTCGAGTCTATTTATACCCCCTACCACCTAAGCCGATGCCCTACCTCGAGTCTATTTATATCCCTTATCACCTCCAACAAAGGCCAATCATCTTAGAATACAATGTGTCTAGTGGTATCAATGCAAAAAAAGTATGCTTCTAATGCTTCTCATCTCTTTGGATTTGGCAATTGACTCGTTCCTGAGTATATTGTGGTTATCTCGAAGGTGGAATGTATGTGTAGCAATTGGTTGGACTCTTAACCATCTTCAGCGTCCAATGTTTGCATGATGGTTTTTGACTTCTTCAATGGCCCCCTGGGTTCACTGTATTCATACGCCTTTCCAAAACATCCTTTGTTTTCTTATCATTCACATGTTATAGCTACAAAGGTGTGTGCATGTCAAGGTCTGGTCCATGGTATACAAGAATCAATTCACAGCTCACAAGCCGCCCAAGATTGTAGATAGCAACAATTGGTTCCAAAACACTTCAATTGGTTTCTCAATCGGGTCAAGCTTGCATTATTTGGAAGTACATGGCACACCATCTTTGGGTATAATGTACAAGCCCTTCCTGTGAGTCCGAGGAATCTCTCTGCAGTGGAATCAACTAGGAATTCAAAGCTCCACGCGGCGGCCTATGATAATGCTCCAATGGTCCGGGTCCACAACAATAGTTGGTGGACAATCAAAATTTTATCCCTGTATAGAGTTTCCAACCGTGGGGATAACTGGTGGTCAAAAGCTTTACTCAGTGTTCAAAACCCTATAAAGGACACAAGCACATGGTTAGTCTTTTTTATAATGTTGTTCTCTGTAAATCATTAACTTAATTATAGAGCAATTAAATACTTTTTGTCTACTTTAAATGGTTCCTAGGAGCAAAGCCATTACTTTTGTAATCCCATGCATAGTAGTTCTAATCCAAATTATCTTTTCATTTGATTGGATAAGTTAGTTAGGAAAAATATTTACAATCTTAAAAAGCTAAACTTATATTATTAAGCCTCTTTCCCATATAAATAACCAATAAGACATAAAAAAATTCATATATATCCTTTTGAATTCAATAATATATAACCCAAAAAAAAAAAAACGAGGCATGTGAAACATTTGAAACACCAACAACATTTAAAAAAAAAACAAAAAAACTCTATAATTTGAAGGTACGTGCAAATCTATACTATAAAAAGCTTAAATAAATATAATAAATAATTTCATAGAAATAACGAGAAAGTAATAGTTTATGAAACATTAAGACATCAAAAGTGTGGCAACCTCACGATACATTTTAAAGCATAAATCAAACCCTGCCATGTCTGAATAATAACCTTTTTTATTTAACCCAGCATCTGTAAGAAGCCTAGCCTGGAAAACCCAACAGAAGGTTCTGAGATTGTTATTTAGGTCCATAATTTGAAAACCCTCCCTTTTAATTTCTGCTTTTGTGTGATAGCATAGGCAACGAACATCCAGCTAACAAGTGTTCCTTTATTGAATATTTTCCAGCTGGGCAATGACCAACTTTTCGGCTGCTCTGGAGAAAATCGCATCAGAGATTCTAGAGATCTTACATGAAAAACTTCGCCTGGATCCGTTTGAATTGAATGAGCTCCTGGCATCAGAGAATTCATCAACGTTATGCCTGTATAGCCATACAGGTCCATACAAATCTCTCTCAGCTCGTCTCAGTCATCCTCATTCCCATCTTCTAAGCGTCCATCACAACAAGGGTCCCTCTTCATTCTATATCTATGCCGATCATGGTTGGACTACAGTTAATCTCAAGCCCAATTCCCTTATGATTACTCTTGGGAATATCTTGAAGGTTCGTTCAATATCGATATTTCAGGGTAATTTTTAAATCGATTGCAGATTCCTAGAATATTCTAGGATCTTATTGTTCTTAAAATATTTTAAGAGATCTTATTGACATTCACCAGGTCAATTTTTTGACCTTGCCCATGTCCATCGGATCCCCTAATATTCTGGGAATCTGCGATCTACTTAAACTCACAGATATTTCAGATAGTAGATTTTGAAAATATTTTAGAATTTGACAATTAATTTTTTTATCGAAATATACCATCTATTTATAAATTTTGTCTTATTATTATTCTTGTTATTTGACCGAAATTTATAAACCAATTTTATGCAGTTATGGAGCAAGGGACAGTGCAAAAGCGTAATTGCCAGGCCGGTTGCTTCGGATAAGCATTTTATTTCAATGGAATTTCTTTATTTACCTGCTGCTCAATCAATCTGCAGGTCTAAATCATCAGGAAAAATGGAAATCTCGTTGTTAGACCAATTTTTGATAGTAATTGGCATTTTATTTCTATGGCATTTATTTATTCGTTTGATAGCATAAACAGTTTCATGCCAGAGTCGCAGGATTGTGCAGTGCTGAAGGGTACGTTGTTTCTGTCTCAAAAAGGGAAAGGGGTCTGTACAAAAGGATCTGAAAGCGAATTTTGTAGAATGTAGCTTTATTGGCCTACATGATGATTGCTGTTAATTATTTTTCTATTAAGTTTATTCGTCCGTCCCTGCCATCTGTACATCCCATCTATTATTCCACTCATGACATTGTAGTAACTTCACTTATTACGACAAGTTTGCTCCCCTTTATTGTGATTACTGTAGCTTCGATGTCGAAGCATTGGTTGGTTCCTCTGAGGTTTGATTTAGGTCAATTTGGCAGAGGATCACTTTCCTCTTCAACCATTTTCCTTCATAAAGCGCTTTGTAAAGACAGGTCGAGAGAAATATATAAAAAAATTGGTGTATTTATGTTCTTTTTGTAAAAGAAATTGTTTCATCAGTGTACTGTACTGTAAAATAGTTTCTACTGGGAATAATTTCTCAGGCTACTAAACACCCAGTGCTCTAATATAACAAATGATGACATGGATGAGTTTCTATGCATAGAAAATTTGTCAATCTTCTAAACGCCCTAAGGAGCATGTAATATTTGCCAGGCTTCCAAACGCTAGCAAGGTTAAAAGGATGCATTTTTCTTATATATTATTATTATTTTTTTTAACAAGGTGAATCTATGTGTGGGATGCATGGTCCACATGCTATATTAGAGAATTTGAACCTTGGAATTCAAATTTTCAAATTTTCACAATGTTTTTATTGTTGGTTGATCACCAATCAAACTATAACTCTGGACTCTTTTTTGA